>CM024528.1:31361569-31383601 GCA_014182385.1 Eucalyptus viminalis | reverse complement strand
TACTACTACTACTACTACTACTACTACTACTACTACTACTACTACTACTACTACTACTGATATGTTGGAAGAGGAGAAAAAAAAACTTAAGGGGTGAATTATGTATCACGAGAAGTGAGAGCCAAAAGAGAAGATAAAACTGGGTTTTTCTTCTCTCTCAATTTATTATTTTTTTTATTGTGTTTTACTTTTTCACATATATACATTTTGACAAAAATTGACATTGATATCGGTATCACGTGTCAGAAACTTGTATATCGGAATTCCGACTCGAGTGTCGAAGTGTCATGCCCTGATCCTTCGAGCACATGCCCATCCCTCCTTGGTCGATTAAATAACGATGTCCCAGGACGCATCACCGACCTATTTATTTAAATGCACATGCGGAAACATATATAAAATCCCCATACAACAATACAATGGGATAGGAAAGTATGGCCAACTTTTTCAAAATATACCTTTTTATAAACACTTGGGTCTATACACGAAGGTTTACAAAAATGAATATGCTCCCTACAAAAGAGAATTGTCTACGACTAGCTAGTCAGACATGGTCATTGATTCCTTGAACTTCACCTCACGAACTCCAGGCTCTTAGTCCTTTACCCTCATCATCTATGGACCTGAAAATGATTATTTAATAACCAGTGAGACAATGTCTCAGTAAGTTCTATTCCCTAAGACTCGATTAGGAAGAAAATATGCTTTAAGGGTTGCCTAAGCACAACCATGAGTCAGATGGCTTACCTTAACCTCAGTTCCTTCCTGCAAGTCAATTCAAATAACAGATACTAATGATCACATCATTCAATCAAATAGATCGAATCATCAATAAATCAACAGCGTTGATTACATGTTAGCTAGACTATTTCCCAATCATTGTTATTCATACTATATGATCTCTAAGATAATATATGATGGCCACGTAATACAACATTCTTTCTCACCTTTTATTATACCCGATAATTTTCCACTCAACATTCCCACTTAATATATAAACTCAAGGCTCTAGAGGTAGTTCCCATGCGACTCAAGTCATCATGTAACACTTAGCCATTGATTACAATAAACTATAGTCTAAGGCTCTAGAGATGACCCACACAAAGTTTTGCCATCATGTAGTACTTAGTCTTTGACCAAATATAGCAATAGTGCAAGGCTCTAGAGGTGACTTACACGAGTTCCAATATTGTGTAGTACTTAGCCCTTGACCACAAATAGCAATAGTACAAGGCTCTAGAGGTGACTTACACGAGTTCCAATATCATGTAGTACTTCGCCCTTCACTATGCATGACAATACTACAAGACACTAGAGGTAATTCCCATGCGACTCAGGTCGCCATATAACACTTAGTCCTTGACTACAATAAGCAATGGTATAAGGTTTTAAAGGTGACCCACATGAGTTTCATCCTCATGTAGTACTTAGTCGTTTACCTACTCACAACCCATACACGTACGATCATACTTGGCCAATGTCACGACCTCTTTTTTTTCCGTCCGGGAGAAAATGAAGAAGGTTTAGGGGTATTTGCCTAAAGAGGCGGACCAAAGGGGTCCTAAATTAGACACAGCTCTCCCAAGCCCATACTCGCGCAACATTGGATTTTGAATTTTAATTCTTAACAACCTATGTAATTCTAGGAGTCGCCACTAGCCTATTGGGGTCGGCTAGAAACCAATCAAGACACGGGAGTGTTGTCTTGATTCCTACGCAACCAGAGATTTCTAGGAACGGGGACTTGTTTACGCCAATGTTTCTATTAACGCCCTTTCGGTACCACTAACTTGGAAAGTTGTTTATCTAAATGGCCACACAATAATGATTACCAATTATAATCTTTATGAAACCACTAAGTGAAAGTAGGTAACATGAGCTTTCAAATGCAATAAACATCACAGAGAATGACCCACCGAACAACATCAAAACGACCTCTCAAAGAAGCACACATGCAACACTCTTGAAGAGATTTCGAACACTTAGAAAAATTTCAACCTCAGAAATCAGTTTTCCGGGCTGGTTTTCCTCTTGATTTTCATGATCAACACATGCTCAAACTCGAAAATAAATACATCTAGGGTGCTTAACTTGCTTCCTAGTTTCTTTTTCAAGTGGTTCTTGGCCGATGAAACCAACAAATTATCCTCGGGGGCCTGTGGAAGTAGGCTTCTTCAACTGGAAATGAGATCTGCAAAAAAAATGAACTGACAACGAAGGTTTTCGTTGAGCTCTAACATTAGACTTCAAGACGTATTTTGTTGGAAACGTTGACACCACACCAAACTATATGTATTCTAGTTTGGGCTAAAAGTCAATATTTTCCTCATTTGTCTCTCAAATTTCTCAAAACCACTGGCTTTTCTCACTCGTGACCAACTAGTCTCGACACTTTGAAAAATTTTCGGACTTCCTTGGCCCGCCAGGAGGGCACTGTTTCGGGGGCTTTAGGAGACCTTACCGATCTCCATTTTGGGCGTGAGACCTATGGATGGAAAGAACTTTGAGTGAAGTTTCACTCCCTAGTTTAGGATTTTGGCTAATTTTGGCTGCAAGTTTGCGAAAATCTCCATTTTCTCTCAGAAGGTTGATTTGGAATTTCTGGGTTTGCTTTGCTGGAGTTGCTTCTGAGGGCCTCTTTGGGGGACGACCGCGAACTCTCTCCTCCCCCTCTCGTCTCCTCTCTCTTCTCTCTCGAAAGACCTTGCTTCCATGACCATATCCCCCGAATTAAGGGATTTTTTTTGGTCAGCCTTTTGCCCATCTACCAAGCCTGTCAACAGGGCTACTTCACCTACTCTTCTGACTTAGCCAATTTTTTAACTTCTGCAGCTGTTGAGTGTGCAGGTTTTGCTGCGATTTTCCGGTGCTGTCAGAAGCTTATCTCTGGCCAATTTTCGTCCACTTGCACTACTATATACGGTCTTCCATCACGTGCAAAGGTCTAGCTGGTTGGGCAGCTGAGGAGGATATGGTGGGGCCACCAAATTGCTTACTCAGCAACTCCGGATTAAGACCAACTCGTGGACTGAGTTTTGGCTGCTGATTTGAGTGCTTTAATCCACTAATTTGGCTGCGTTTTTTGATCAATTAGAAAGCTCATGTATAGTAGTTTAAGATCTTGACCATTTTTCGCAATTATCTCCACCCAATTTTACAAGAAAGTACCTCAAAGTTGGCCATTTTCTTGCCCGAAAATGCCAAATTCAATGCAATTAGGTCCTTTTGGCTCAATTTGATTGATTCTGCTTGGCCCAAATTCAATTTCAACTTAATTGATGACCAAGATGATGATTTAAGGGCTCGGGCGCAAATTTTGCAAAATTTACGAATTGGTCCCTCGACTTTTGGAAATTGCATTTTGGCCCCAACTTGCCATTTGAATTCCAATCTGACCTCTTGGGCTTGGCTAGTCACATTTAGATCATTGGCCCCAAATTTTTTTATTTTCTTTTCTTTTTTAATCTTTTTTTAAATTTTTTTTTTATCTTTTATCTTTTTTTAAATTTTTTTTATAGTGAAAACATCTTCCATTTTAAATACCTAGATAATCTATATGCAATAATTTGAGCAAAAATTAGGTGTCAACAGCTGCACCTCTTTGGAAGGAAGCTCAAAGAGATTTCTTTCAAAGATAAGGTGACACCTAATGTTTTTTTTTTTTTTTTAAATAGCAAAATGACAATGCAAATGAGAGCGTGATCTAGGGATGTACTTGTGAACAATTTGAAAAGTATGGTTTAAGGATATACCCACGAACCTTGTGGTTTAAAGCAATCCCACTAACCGTGTGGTTTGAGGTAGTCCCACAAACTTTGTGGTTTAAGGCAGTCCCACTAATCGTGTGGTTTAAGGCAGTCCCACTAACCTTGTGGTTTAAGGTAGTCCCACGAACCTTGTGGTTTAAGGCAGTCCCACGAACCTTGTGGTTTAAGGCAGTTCCACTAATCGTGTGGTTTTAGGCAATCCCACTAACCTTGTGGTTTAAGGCAGTCTCATGAATCGTGTGGTTTAAGGCAGTCCCATTAACCTTGTGGTTTAAGGCAGTCCACTAACCGTGTGGTTTAAGGTAGTCCCACTAACCGTGTGGTTTAAGGTAAACCCACTAACCTTGTGGTTTAAGGTAGTTCCACTAACCGTGTGGTTTAAGGCAGACCCACTAACCGTGTGGTTTAAGGCAGTCCCACTAACCTTGTGGTTTAAGGCAGTTCCACTAACCGTGTGGTTTAAGGCAGTCCCACTAACCTTGTGGTTTAAGGCAGTCCCACTAACCGTGTGGTTTAAGGCAGTCCCACTAACCTTGTGGTTTAAGGCAATCCCACTAACCGTGTGGTTTAAGGCAATCCCACTAACCGTGTGGTTTGTATGGTTTTAGGATGACCAAGAACCTCTTGAAAATGCATGGTTTAAGGCTAACCCATGAACCCTTTGAAATTATGTCTTGAAAATGCATGGTTTGAGGCTAACTCGTGAACCTTTTGGAATTGTATGGTTTAAGGATAACCAAGAACCTCTTGAAAGTGCATGATTTAAGGCTAATTCAAGGACCCTTTAAAATTACATGGTTTAAGGATAAACAAGAACTTTTTGAAAATGCATGGTTTAAGGCTAACCCATGAACCCTTTGAAATTGCAAGGTTTGAGGATAATCAAGAACCTTTTGAAAGTGCATGGTTTAAGGCTAATCCAAGAACCCTTTAGAATTGCATGGTTTAAGGATAACCAAGAACCTCTTGAAAATGCATGGTTTAAGGATAACTCATAAACCCTTTGAAATTGTAAGGTTTAAGGATAACCAAGAACCTTTTGAAAGTGCATGGTTTAAGGATAACTCATAAACCCTTTGAAATTGTAAGGTTTAAGGATAACCAAGAACCTTTTGAAAATGTATGGTTTAAGGCTAACCCATGAACCCTTTGAAATTGCAAGGTTTAAGGATAACCAAGAACCTTTTGAAATTGTAAGGTTTAAGGATAACCAAGAACCTTTTGAAAATGCATGGTTTAAGGCTAACCCATGAACCCTTTGAAATTGCAAGGTTTGAGGATAATCAAGAACCTTTTGAAAGTGCATGGTTTAAGGCTAATCCAAGAACCCTTTAGAATTGCATGGTTTAAGGATAACCAAGAACCTCTTGAAAATGCATGGCTTAAGGATAACTCATAAACCCTTTGAAATTGTAAGGTTTAAGGATAACCAAGAACCTTTTGCGAATGTATGGTTTAAGGCTAACCCATGAACCCTTTGAAATTGCAAGGTTTAAGGATAACCAAGAACCTTTTGAAAATGCATGGTTTAAGGCTAGCCCATGAACCCTTTGAAATTGCAAAGTTTAAGGATAACCAAGAACCTTTTTGAAAATTACATGGTTTAAGGCTAACCCATGAACCGTGTGAAATTGCAAGGTTTAAGGATAACCAAGAACCTTTTGAAATTGTAAGGTTTAAGGATAACCAAGAACCTTTTGAAAATTGCATGGTTTAAGGGTAACCAAAAACTCTTTGAAATTGCAAGGTTTAAGGATAATCAAGAACCCTTTGAAAATGTAGGGTTTAAGGCTAACCCATGAACCTTTAGAATTGCAAGGTTTAAGGATAACCGAGAACCTTTTGAAAATGCATGGTTTAAGGCTAACCCATGAACCTTTAGAATTGTGTGGTTACACTGGAGGAACCTATCATTCGAGAATATTCTAAAATGGATACTACACATCAAATAGTATTCATTATAACAAGTATTCTAGTAGCGAAAGCATACTAGATGAGGTCAATTTCAACATATGTCATTAGAAACAATATAAAAAATGTATCGGTAATGAGAAAGCAATGATTGCATAAATAAATCAAACTAATTCCGACAACTTGACAAACTCGCAAAACTGTCATCACACTCGAATGATATCATTAATCGTCAAATTCTCTTGGGAGAAAAGTCCTTTGTCGAAATGACCCTGACTTATGAGAAAGGTTTGTTAAGTATGCCAAGCAAGGATCCCTAGTCAGAAAGGGCTTCTAGCATATCCTCAAGAAAATGGCTGTTTGATCCCATCTGTTCATGTGGGAAATAAACTGATCACTCAACCTCACTCTTCCAGTGCGCAAGGCTTTGAATCATTCGCAATAAGTACACATTGACCAATCAAAGAGGTCTTTTAGAAGGACCGTAGTGCAGGTTTGGTCATGGTTTTAGCAATGGATAAGCGTCATTGGCTATGAAATAAATTAATCACTGATCGATATCTTCGCTAGGTTTACAAGTCAAGAAACCTTAAGAAGAGATAAGATAACCTTGCTCTCACTTCTTCGAGCGGCATCTTCTTTAGAGAGTCCTAATTTCCACTCGAATTATCCCAATCTGAAGAGACTTCCGGAGTAGGTTGTAATGTTGGTTTGGTGAGAGGCTCAAAAGGCTCAACACTTTTTCGAAGAGGGATTTGAGAGTTGGTGATTACGACGGCATCATTGCCATATCATCCGATTTTTTGAAAGCACTCGGATTTGTCTCGAAAGTCCCTTGAGTAATCTCAAAATAAGAGCTTTGCTCTTTTCTCTCATAACTTTTGCATTTGCAGGGATTTCCTTTTGGTACAAGCATTTTTTTTGTTTTTGTTTTTTTGTCATTTTTGCTTTCATGGAGATGTTCCTCTTGATGCAATTGTTTTTCTTCCACTCTCTCTCTTTTTTTTTTTTTTTTTTTTTTTTTTTTTTTTTTTTTTCAGGCATTGGCCTTGCTTTTACCAGGCACACCGCTTTTTCATGCCCCTTAATTTTCACCTGGCTTTTGTTCTTTTGAACTTTTTGAGCTCTTGGGACTTTCAAGATGCTTTTCATATTCTCATATAAACACCAATTGCATTGGTAAATCATGTGCCCCGCCCCAATGTGGGGAGATAATCACCACTGGGTTTTAGAAATGAATAGTTAGGCTCAACTTGGTTTAAGCAAAGGGTATCGGTGTTTGGGTAGAGAAAAGAATGCTCTTCTTCACCTTGGGATGCTTCGAGCTTCCATAAGAATTCACCTGAAGTTACCACAAAAAGATTTATGCAAGTGAGAGTAAAGAAACTTTTCTCATATTCCCTCTCCAAATAATGTCAACCCAAACCTCCGTAATTGCCCCATTGTGGGGTGGTTCTTGACAGGGGTATTTTGTAGAAAATTCTTCACATTAAAAAGCTCAAATGGGCTAACTATTGTCACCTGTGATGTGTATGATAGAGGAAAGAAATGCCTCTTATCATCTTGATCTATGTACCACTTGCGAATGAATTCATTGACCTTAAACGACACGGGTTTTCTTTTTCGCTCGAATCCCAGAGTGCTTAAAGGACATGTTTGGAAATGGGTTGCCTTTCCTCATCCTAAGTGTTTCTCGCTTGGCATAAGTAACACCGCCTTTCATTTTTGTTGAGATCATCTGGGTGGATTAATCTCCATATGGAATTTTGATTCAAATGAGAGATCCACCGAGTGGATGGACAATTTGAAAGTAAAGAAGACTTTTGCAAACTTTGTGGAAAACTTGTTTCTTCAATTTCCATTTTTTGTGCTTGTTTCTAGAAAAACACTAAATGTTCTTTCTTGCAATGAAAATTCTCCATTTGTTTTCCATTTGATTTTGAGAAGAGGGGTACTTACCTGTGCCTTAGTAGTCAAGCGGCCCTTTGGTCAGTTTCACCATTTGGGCAGCAAACAGCAGCATGAACCTATTGTTTTAAGGCTTGAAGAGATTCTCGTGTCTTTGGTCTCATTAGTTCGAGCGCTTTCCTCCTTTTGCAAAAATAAGAGATGCAAAAGTTTTTATTTATTTATTTATTTATTTATTATTATTTACATGGCAACCTTGTTGCTGTTTCCAGGATCGAACCCCGTACCTCTCGGACCCACTTCATTCCCCATACCACTGTGCCGAAGCGCCGGTAGTGTCCATAGGGCGCTTCTTTTTTATTTAATTGAACCGGCTCTAGAACGACACATATTTTAAGCCAACTTAGGTGACTTTGTCATGTGTTGGCTCCACATGCTTGCTTGGTCGATATGAATTATGCTTAAATCAATTTCTTGAGCTTGTTCCCCGAATACCGACGATTCCTGTCAAACAAGGGAACTACGTCAAATAATGAAGTTAAAGAGGGGCATTTTGGAAACGATACCGAATTACCCTTCCCCTGCAGCTGACTTTAAATGTCTTGTGTTTCCTCTTCATGTGCTTTTGCTCCTCAGGTGTTAACATTTCCTTGAAGATCTTCCTTTCAAAGATGTTATCGAATTCACTCATTCTAAGTGGGCGTCAAAGATGAAAGGAGAGGGGTACTCCTTGTTTCGACATGTGAGGGCATTGCTCCGTGGATATTTTACTCCATTTATTCCATCAAAATGGATGGTTGGGCCTTAGCATGCCTTCTTGGTATAAGGTGTTGCTCCAACGGTCAATGTGCACCTTTTCCTACAAGAGATAGGGCACGTTACTTATATTCCAAAATTGAATTGGACTAATTTAGAAACGATACTCCCTTTTTGTGCTGAATCAATTGACTTTGTTTCATCTTGCTTCACGGGTGAGAGTTACTCTACTTTGAGTGAGTTGCCCCGTTTATCAATTGACAAATGTCTATTCCATTTGAATCTTTCCCTTTAGAAGTCGGATGACTCAGGCATTGCGTGCTCCTTTGATCCATTTTGTGGCCATCTGCCCCAATTAAAATTTCCTACACATATGGAAACAATGTATTATTTCTATTCTTAGGTATATTAGGTTTAGGAACGAAGTACACCCTTTTTCAAAGTCGAGCAATTCAGCATCTCATTGTAGCTTTGTTGAAGAAGGCAAGACATTGTCCTTATGGTCCAATGCATGCCACACTAGGTTGGATTGATGAATCTCTGTTTCATTTGAGTCCTTCATGCTTTACTCAATTTCCCGCATACCCCTTTTAGGCTAGGTGATTTTTCGCCATTTTTGCTACATCAATGCATTTCCCATTTCACAATCTGTAAGCATGGGTGGCTATGTCAGTTTATGAATGAGTTGTTTTGACTTTTGGAACGAACACACCCTTTTCTTTTAGAGATCGTGTGATCCTGGACCAAGTTGTCCTTCCCATGTAATCTTGTTGCTTGCTAGTAATTTGCCTCACTAAAATCTTTTACTTGAAGGCAACATTTGATGACCGATTCTTGTTTGTACATCTACATCTTGAAGTGTTGTCTTGCATACCACCAATAATCATCTCCATACAGGATTGGATGCCAAGAAACCGTTGGAAGTGTAGGGATTGCAGATGCTTCTTGTTTGCAACCAATGAAGTAGTTTGTTGCCAAAGAATGTCTACAAATTTCTTCTTCCATGAAGAATGTCAAATTAATATGAGGTCGTCCAGGATGTGGAACTTCATTAGACCAGTAGATTTGTGATCTTCAAGGCCCTGGTGATTCTTTTCACACTTAATCACAATGTTTGAATTCATATGTTGCAAAAATATTTAAGTAGTTCATGGCTCAACCAAATATGCCCATAAATGAGCATGAATTGGTGCATCTCATGACTTGCTCTATTAGGGAAAGGCCCCACACTTTTGTCAATCTTGAACAAAACTGTCATTTTGCCTGTTTGACAAAAATGGATGAGTGAGTAAGTTGTTGCGCAAGAAATCCCTATTGGAACGATTACAACCTTACCCCCTCAAAGCATCGTTCTACGGGTCAACCTGCAAAAGCGATTAAGTGAAGAGATAAAGTATTACGCAAGTTCTTCTTGAAACTCATTTTCACACATTTTGAAGCTAAGGCATAAAACTCAGCCCAAAGGGTCCGTTTGAAACACTTCAAGTGTTTTAAAGAATATAACTTTTATGAACTCTAATTTTATTATTAAAAAATGTGAGTTGTATGATTTACAAAAGCATTTGATTGGGTTCACAATTAAAACCCAAAATGCAAAACACGGTTCCTAATGACAATGATAAAGTACAAAAGCTCTTTCGTAGAGGATCATAATAAGCACAATTCTTGTCCTAGCTTTAAAGTCCACTTTTGGCATGGTCAAGCAAGAGGAGTTCAAGGAATGGTTGTCACGCATGACCTGCGAAAGGAAGATAATGTCAGTATATGAATGAAAAATTGATCTTTCAATAAAGCCGCCTCTTACAATGAAATCAAGGCGACGATACCTTCTCCGTAGTATCCACTTACGAGAGTTTGGTATTTCGTCAAGATTTTATTAGTAAGAGGAGATTTCATTAAAAGATCGATCCGCGACTATCAATTGAATGCCCACTTTGTTCCAAAAGTTTCATACACAAATGGGGCATTGATTTTAAAAAAATTAATTTGTGGTTTCACTCATGCAAAGGTGAGGTGATTTTTATTTTGAAAAATCAATATACAAAATGGGATTTGAATTTTAATTTTGAAATGTGACCAACAAAGAGTTTTATTGAAAATTTGATTTTAATTCTATGCCCCAAAATGTAATCTTGATTTGGAAGAATTTCTATACAAAATGTGACTTTAAGTTCATAATTGAAAATTTAACAAAAACATATGTTTAGTAGATCATAGGTATTTGAAATGCTTATTTATCAAAAGTGAGTGCCAAGCCTATATTTTCAAGGGCATTCCATTGATTTCCGCGAATCTCCAATAAATAAAAATTTCAATCCGAAGTGAGCAAGTAGATGGAGAAATCATACTTACAGTGGGTGAAGAGACCCTTTTTTTTCTAAGTCACATAGACATGCGGATGCAAACTTGTGAGGTTTGACACATAAAGGTGGAGTTCTAAAGGCTTAAGGTCCCCATTTTGATTAGATCAAAAGAGTTTTCCCCACTCCGCACTTACGTCGGATAGTTCTCTTTCTCATTAACCAAAATGAGCGGGACCAAAAGTGGATAACCATGGGTCATTCCCCGCACGGGTTCCATCTTTTGGCACCTCCTATGGGCTTCCTAGTGCGATCGGGGTTTTAGATTGCAGGTTGTGTGTGTAAATGTGTAGTGCTAAGACAAGTATAAAGGCACACACATCGATTGATATCCAAACAACACTTCAATTTCATCCATATAGGCATACATTCCTACGCCTCCCTACAAAAGAGATGTGTTAACAAACACTCCACCCCTTATTACTCCAAACCTACAAAAACATTTAACACATTGTTAGCGGACTAACCTTGTTTTCCACGCGACTTTGACACGCGCTATCAAATGAAGACCATGTTAGTGAACAACCCACCAAGTTATTACGGCCTAAGTCCTCTAAGGTTTGCGACCAAGTCCCCAGCGGAGTCGCCAAGTTGTCACGACCTCTTTTTTTCCGTCCGGGAGAAAATGAAGAAGGTTTAGGGGTATTTGCCTAAAGAGGCGGACCAGTGGCCCTAAATTAGACACAGGCTCTCCCAAGCCCATACTCGCGCAACATTGGATTTTGAATTTTAATTCTTAACAACCTATGTAATTCTAGGAGTCGCCACTAGCCTATTGGGGTCGGCTAGAAACCAATCAAGACAAGGGAGTGTTGTCTTGATTCCTACGCAACTAGAGATTTCTAGGAACGGGGACTTGTTTACGCCAATGTTTCTATTAACGCCCTTTCGGTACCACTAACTTGGAAAATTGTTTATCTAAATGGCCACACAATCTTGATTACCAATTATAATCTTTATGAAACCACTAAGTGTCAATGCAAATGTTTTTTATAGTTTTTTTTTTAATGTCTGGACTAATTCTAACATAATTTAGAAGAGAAGTTTACACTCAAATTAATGAAAAACGACGCGTAAGTAAACATTCAAGAAATTGAAATGACTTGAAAATAAACGCAGAAAAGGTAAACTCGATACAAGTCGGGCAAATAATATTACATGGCCTTGTTATCACGCCCAGGACAGACCCTCGTGAGCAAAATGGAAATTTAAATATGCATGAAATTACTCTAGATGCATGAAATTACTTTAAATAGTTTTAATCTACGCAAAATGGATTATTTACAAAAATGGTTATAAAATACCAAAATAGCATTAAATTAGGAAAATGACCTTTTAAAATTAGGAAAATTTCATATATGTCATTTACATCCTAATTTGATGCCATTTAACATTTTTTGATATTTTTGAAATTTTCATATTTTTCTTTTTTTTAATTATTATTTAAAAAAATAATAATAATAATTCCTTAAACCGATCTATGCTAACATGGAGTAACACAGCACATGAATATCACAATAATCAAGCTCAAATCGACCGTTTCAAGATCGAAGCTTAATTTGGGCATTTTGTCGAACACTTGGCGTGCATTAAACTAGCCCCAATAGCCTCTTCGAGCCATGTTTGCAGCCTTCAATCTCCACTCATAAGCAATCTCATGTGGAACTAAAGTATTAAGATTATACTACCACATGCAAAGAACAAGATTAGATAGAAATCATAGCTAAAAACACACTAGAACCAAGCTAAAATCATCCTCAAATACACGGGTTTGAACTGATTTTGCAAATCTGGGTTTGAACCCAAGTCAAACAAACAGGTTACATGCCTATATTCAAGCGCCGACACTCATCGCATACGAGATCTAAAGGAAACATTACTTGATCCGAGTGAAAGTAGGTAACATGAGCTTTCAAATGCAATAAACATCACAGAGAATGACCCACCGAACAACATCAAAACGACCTCTCAAAGAAGCACACATGCAACACTCTTGAAGAGATTTCGAACACCTAGAAAAATTTCAACCTCAGAAATCAGTTTTCCGGGCTAGTTTTCCTCTTGATTTTCATTATCAAAACATGCTCAAACTCGAAAATAAATACATCTAGGGTGCTTAAATTGCTTCCTAGTTTCTTTTTCAAGTGGTTCTTGGCCGATGAAACCGACAAATTATCCTCGGGGGCCTGTGGAAGTAGGCTTCTTCAACTGGAAATGAGATCTGCAAAAAAAACAAACTGACAACGAAGGTTTTCGTTGAGCTCTAACATTAGATTTCAAGATGTATTTTGTTGGAAACGTTGACACCAAACCAAACTATATGTATTCTAGTTTGGGCTAAAAGTCAATATTTTCCTCATTTGTCTCTCAAATTTCTCAAAAACACTGGCTTTCCTCACTCGTGACCAACCAGTCTCGACACTTAGAAAAATTTTCGGACTTCCTTGGCCCGACAGGAGGGCACTGTTTCGGGGGGCTTTAAGAGGCCTTCCCGATCTCCATTTTGAGCGTGCGACCTATGGATGGAAATATCTTTGAGTGAAGTTTCACTCCCTAGTTTAGGATTTTGGCTAATTTTGGCTGCAAGTTTGCGAAAATCTCCATTTTCTCTCAGAAGGTTGATTTGGAATTTCTAGGTTTGCTTTGCTGGAGTTGCTTCTGAGGGCCTCTTTAGGGGACGACCGCGAACTCTCTCCTCCCCCTCTCGTCTCCTCTCTCTTCTCTCTCGAAAGACTTGCTTCCGTGACCTTATCCCCCGAATTAAGGGATTTTTTTTGGTCAGCCTTTTGCCCACCTACCAAGCCTGTCAACAGGGCTACTTCACCTACTCTTCTGTTGAGTGTGCAGGTTTTGCTGCAATTTTCCGGTGCTGTCAGAAGCTTATCTCTGGCCAATTTTCGTCCACTTGCACTACTATATACGGTCTTCCATCACGTGCAAAGGTCTGGCTGGTTGGGCAGCTGAGGAGGATATGGTGGGGCCACCAAATTGCTTACTCAGCAACTCCGGATTAAGACCAACTCGTGGACTGAGTTTTGGCTGCTGATTTGAGTGCTTTAATCCACTAATTTGGCTGCGTTTTTTGATCAATTAGAAAGATCATGTATAGTAGTTTAAGATCTTGACCATTTTTCGCAATTATCTCCACCCAATTTTACAAGAAAGTACCTCAAAGTTGGCCATTTTCTTGCCCGAAAATGCCAAATTCAATGCAATTAGGTCATTTTTGGCTCAATTTGATTGATTCTGCTTGGCCCAAATTCAATTTCAACTTAATTGATGACCAAGATGATGATTTAAGGGCTCGGGCGCAAATTTTGCAAAATTTACGAATTGGTCCCTCGACTTTGGAAATTGCATTTTGGCCCCAACTTGCCATTTGAATTCCAATCTGACCTCCTGGGCTTGGCTAGTCACATTTAGATCATTGGCCCCAACTTTTTTAATTTTCTTTTCTTTTTAATCTTTTTTAATTTTTTTATCTTTTATCTTATTTTAAATTTTTTTTTTTTTTTAGGGAAAACATCTTCCATTTTAAATACCTAGATAATCTATATGCAATAATTTGAGCAAAAATTAGGTGTCAACAGCCAAGAACATTGTGTTTCGTACTCAATTGCATAAAATATCAACCAAATGCACAATTAAGCAATCAATATCACATATCATTTATCAATGGCCATCCTTTGCCATGACCATAAACCAACACTATAGCACAACCATTCACATCTCATCATGCACAAGCTCCAAGCATATCATAGGTTAGCCACATCACCAAATATGTAATTTCTAGCAAGCAAAGCATCAAGAACAACCATAAGCTACTAGCGATCCTAACCGGCAGAAATGGCCTACTCGCGCGTCTCCAAGTTTAAATATAAAAACCTAATTAAACGAGTTTAAAAAATTCTTAAATTTGAATATATTGTAAAGGACACATAAATGAATATTTTTCATGAAGACACCTTAACCTAGATCCTTCTAGATTCAGCCCAATAAATCACTTAATCCAGTACCAAAACTGGATCTGTTTCCATAAAGTCTGTTTTCCGAAATCAGTTTGATTCGAAATCCAAAATATGTTCATCTGATCTGAAATTTGATTTTGTTAAACTAAAATATATGAAAAATAACTTTTGCGAAGAAACTATTTTGAAATTCGAACTCTAAGAGTTGATAAAAACCCCTAGAATCCTAAAAGGTCACCAATTCCAGCAAAAACTGAGATTTTATTTAAAAATGACGGAGCTGGTATCTCCTTCTTTTAAGTTCCTAAAAATCTTGAGAAAAATATATATTGTAACTGAAGATGTTTAAAACATTTCTCAAGAAGACATTAACCTCAAATTCGCAATCCATTTCGATTCACAAAAATGGCAAATGGTGAGGGTCCAGAAACCAAAACTGTAGTAACTCCTTTGGATTCGGCTAATCCATTATCAATTATACAAATCTCACTAATTAAGTTACACTAATCCATTCTAAGGCTAATCTAACCATCTTAACTTATCACTAATCCATAATTAAGCTAATCTAAATAACCCTTAAGCATAATTAATATACTAAACGGGGATTAGTGAGTGAAACTAACTTGATTAACGCGCGGGTTGGATCAAACCGACAAGAACGTCGCGGGGGTCGCTTTTCTCCAAAGCGGGCTTAGGTTTCAAGGTCCGGAAACACCTTAAAACAAGCCTCCAAGCCATTCGAATACCCACTCTGTTTTGATCTGGAAGTGGTTGAAACAAAGGCCTAATAGTTCAGTTTAAAGTGGGAATTGATCGGGAAATGGTGAATATGCCAAACGAGGTCTTAACGAACATTCACAGGGGTCGAACGGGACCAGGACAGCTCTGATCGAGCTCCACCAGACCTGAAAATAGCTGCTGAATTTGCGTTAGGGGGCAAGAAGGGCGGACGGCATGGGCGGCAGTGTGTGCAGGCAGTGGCACGCAGGCGCGTACTGCCGACAACAGCGTGGCATGTGACGGCGTGCAGTTTCTCCTGCTGTCTCCAGCGACATTGTTGCTTCTTGCTAGCTGATGGTGTGCGAAAATGGAGGAAGGAGGAGGGAAATGCTGGCTGGTTGCTTAGTGAGGAAGAGAGGGGGAACAAAGGGGGCCTACCAAGCTTAATTTCCACAATTTGTCCCCCCTTGACCTCATCCTTAGCCAAGTTATCTTCCTTGGCCCTCAATGAGCCACCCATGCTCCCTTTTACAACCTTGAGATAGTCCAAAATGGTGGTGGATGGGGGAGTTACGAATTTGTAACAACTCTCTCTCAATTGGATTTGGTTTTCCCTTCAATTCAACTCCATATGGTCTCAATAAATTCAATTGGTACATCAATGCTCCAATTGATGTTTTTCATCACCTATGAATCCATCTTGCATCCCAATTTTGTGACAAAAAATAATCCTCGGTCTTTTCTGAACAAAAATGGTCATATGACGACTTTTTCCCAAAAAGCCTCGAGTTGCAGAAAAATCTTCTAAGACGTTCCTAGAATTTATTGTGACATGACAAAATCTTCAATTTCTGAAATCGGACTCAAATTCGCGGTTAATTTCCATTCGACGCATTTTTAGCGCGACCTAGGCTACCGAGTAGTTTTCAAAGATTTTTAGTGCAAATGACTCGTGGTCAATTTTCTTCGAGCCACTATGAACCCACTCGACACATTGGTGACTCTCGGTTGTCATGAAAATCTTGATGATTTAAATACACACAGGGTACCAAAACGACAGAAGAATCAGTTTAGGGTCGATCGACGAGAATTTTCCAATTTAGTGGTGTCACCCACGATTAGCCACACATCTTAGTCAAACAAACCTATCTCCGATTTCAAATCGATTTTATACTATGCCGTAATGGTCTCTAAAGATGAACACGATCGAAAAGCCGATTCCTAGTCGAATTCTCAAGTTTATTTGCCTTAAAATCCTTAATGGTTTCCCTAGAAAATCCAGTTATCTCGAGTGATAAACTCTGAGAACAGCCCTATAGGCGCATCAATGAAATGCTCGATTTATTTAGTAGAAGACAGGATTGCAAATCTGGGATGTCACACAGAGAGTATCGGGAAAGTTGATTAGGTGTTGGATTTTCCAACACGTGTTGATCGAGTGTCTGAAAGTGTTGGACACATGTCGAAGTGTTCAACATGACACGAAAGCTCTTGGAGAGTGTCGATTTCATAAAGTCTCACCTCCTCTTAATTTCTGTTAAAAAAAAATTAAAGAATTTGGAATACACTAACTAAAGTGTTCTATCATAAAAAGCAAATATTAATAATGATGCTAAGAAATTAAAAAAAATGTTTAAATTAAACGGTATATTAGCAGAACTAATAAAAATATTTTAAGGAAAAAAAAAGCAATTAAATAAAGAGGAAGAGGAAAAATGCTGCAACCCCTAAATTTCTTTTAAACAATCGATAAGAGACAATTTTATGAGATTTAACTTACTAATTCATCATTCAAAATTTGTCTTTCACCTCAAGTCAATATTCTTGAGTTTAGCTCAATTTTAAAAAGACCATTGAATGAAAGAAGACAAACTCCTAATAAACGATGGAAAGAGTTAGAAGCAAAAGGAAACAACAAAGAAGAGTAAAGTAACCTTCTAGGAAACAACTGAAGCCAAAAAAAGATAATTCCGATTCTGTACAGAGCATGGTCGAATGGCTACTGGTCTAAACTATGATCCGAATGTCATTGCCAGACTATACAAATGACCTTAAATTGATCTAGATCATTTATCGAGGGAATGGGCTTCGGGCTCCAACAAGCTTAATGGTCGCAACACCGAGAGATTTCGGAGACCGAGAAGACCGGGGACGGCAACGAGACGAAGACAACTACTAGCTGACAAACTCTTTAACCTAATTCGATAGCAAATTTGTTCGTTGGGGTCTATGCATAGACTTTTGATTCAAAAATGTAATACAGCTTTGGGCCATTGGGTTCTATTATTGGTTACCCTTCAATCAATTATTTGCGAGCATTTCAAGAAAAAATGGAATCCCACGTGATAGTGATTAAAAAATATTTTATCCTCTTTATTTTCCAATTTTTTATGCGGACGCCTTTTTAGTAGTCGCGATAATATAGCGCTTTTTATACTAAATAGTGTAATAGAATCAACACACAATTCGGATGCCAAATCTAATGTTAGAATAATTAAAACTTCCAATATTGACCTTCAAATACTCATTATAGATGTATTATATTAGTATAAAATATTTGCATGATTTTATTCCCTTATAGAAGATGAGCTCTTTGCATAAATGTTAATAAATTGGATACGAATAACTATGTTATTTTATTCTAGAGCATTCTTTCTCCATTTGAAAATACGAATTGTAACATATAAAGAGTCCTTTAGCAAATCATATCACACAAAGATTCAGACATGAGGTCGAGAATTACTTGATTGTTTTTATAAAGAGTTGTGCTAGTTGGATGGTATAAAGGTGTGACGGTCAAAGATAACCACAATTTTTTCCTTTTTCCAACACAAGTGCGCGGGAAATTGCCAAACAAAACACATGTCTTTGTCTTATGGAAAATGTGTGCCTGAGGATTGACCGTTTCTTTTCCAAGCAAACAATACCATTAGACAATCATTTCCCATTTATAATAGTCACAATAATATGATGTGCGCCAAATTACGTGATTTCTTTCTCCTTATAGAAAATGAGATTTTTGCAGTGAAGAAAAGAAATTGGAAAAGAATAACTGCAAATTAAGTAATGCCAAAACTAAAATAATCCAGTCACTTTCCATGAAAAGTCGAAAGAGATGACCTACCTCTTTGTTTCAGAACATTCTTTCTCTATCCGAAAATACAAATTGTAACATATAAAGATCCCTTTAGCCAATCATATCACACAAAAATTTAGACAATGGGGTCGAGAAATATTTTCTTATTTGCTGTTGTATGGTCTGCCCTTCTTGTGGGTTCCAATGCTGAAGAACAAGATTCGGAGCAAGAGAGGCGGCCAATTAAGACCTTCAAGGTAATTTGATTGGTCTTCAATATTGTCCCGGCGCGTGCTTATGTACATGTACCATTAAGCATGAGTTTCTTTGTCACCTGTATCAATGTACTAACCTTTGTTGTTCATAACCATTACAGACAATCTATGGAGAGATCGTTGATTGTATCGACATATTTAAACAACCTGTGTTCGACCACCCTTTACTAAAAGGACATAAGCTTCAGGTATTAATTTAGTTGTGAAACTGTGGGGATATTTGCACAATTGTTTCCATTCTATTCTATCATACACATAAGTACAAAGCAGCTTCCGCTTGCTCGTCCTCCTCCAGTCGAGAGTAGAGACAACGCTTTGCTTACTGATTGGTGCAATTTTCCATGAAATTCTGCTGCTATTTCATTAGTATAGGTTCGATCCCTCATTGTTGCATGAAATAAATTGTGAATAGCAAAAGCCCAGCTTTTCGCTTATTGCCGCAAAGCACAGACATAGAGCACGAGTTAACCACCGTGAAAGATCACATGCTTTGGATGGCTGTCCTGGTAAAACTATACCAATTCTCAGAACGACAAAGGAAGACCGGATGAGGGCCAATTTTCTTGAGCAGATACGCCTACGGATATATCATCCTTCGTCTACTAAAACTCCAGGTTATCATGTAAGTTCTTCAGTTGATGATGTAATTAAATTCATAATGAATTGTGGTCTCTTGTATTATACAATTAATTTCGTTATTTTTGCATTCAACTTAACTTGTTTCAATGACCTTTGACATATCTTTAGCTCTCTTGTAATTATATGACTTATTATTAAAAACCTAATGTGGCGTATTATAGTGAATTTCGTATGTCATTTGGTAATTGGCCAAAAAAAAATTATATTTACTGATGATGTCATTCTCAATTTTTGCAAGTTTGCTTTTATGTGGAGCTGCCTAACTTCCCGGGTACTCTTTACACTGGAGCAAAAGCATTCATTAGTAATTACATTCCAAGGTGTGTAAATGGACAATATAGTGCAGCTCAGATTTGGATCATCAGCGACAGCGGTAATCCAACAAACACGATACAAGCTGGATGGAGGGTACGTTTTCCTGATTTATCAATTAATTATTATCTTTCTTTTCCTTTTTGAATGGGATTAAAGAATATAAAAGAACATATTCACAGTGAGATTAAAATTTCATTTGATCTATGGTGCATTATTTTTCCATATTCGGCATAGTTCTTATTGTTTCTCGCTATAGAATATTGGATTTAAATGGATTTTTGTCCTGATAGGTGTATCCGGATTTATACAACGATGATCGGAGTCACTTATTTATTTATTGGAATGTAAGTTCTAACTTGCTTCAAGTGTTGCTGCAAACTACTTGTAATAGGGAAATTTCATGGATGGCCCCTTCAAGTTTTTTTATTTTTGTCTGCATTTGATTACCTAATGAAATTCTATTTCCTGTCTATTGCACATTTGATTGTAATTTGGTAGAGTGACTCGCATATAAATTATGTACTTCATCAATTTCTGCATAATAACTATCAATTTCTGTCCAAAAAATGTTAATTCATTGGAAAGCAGCTTTTGAAAAAAAAAATATTGAATTTGGTGCTTGATGACTGTCCGATTACTCTTAATATTATGTCATTTGCATAGATGATAAAGATACTAGGCATGGGTGGCGATGTGTGATGATTGCCCAACCAATGCCAAATCTATTACTCAAATAGCAAAATGAAACTAGTCCAGAATGGACAATTATTCTAATATATGTTAAAAGATCAGGCGGATGGAGCGGGATGCTTTGATTTGCGGTGTCCAGGTTTTGTGCAAGTTGATCAATCCATTACTCTCAGACAAGTTCTCCCAAAATCCTTTGAATATGATGGACCACAAATTGAGATACATCTCACAATTTATCAAGTAATTAACTATTTTCCTTTAGACCTATGTAATAATGAAATAAAAAAAAATAAAAAATTCTACGTGGTATGAAAGATGCATCAGCAAGCAACGGACATGAGTTGGGGAAAAATGTGATTAGTTGCACTTTCAAGGAGTTCGAAACAATTTTCACCTGAACATGTTATTTTACAAACTTGTATGTGGAAACAAGAAATAGTTATTGAAAATGGGTTACCTAACCTCTTTCCAGCATGTTAGTGAGCTTAGTTGGAAATCGCATTGTGTGTGGATTGATTTTTAACCCAACAACCCAAACATCGTGCTTCGATAACATATAAAAAGTTCTCTAACGGCTATTTAGCAATTGACTTCACTACAGGATGGGAACACAAAAGATTGGTGGTTGTTAGTGCAAAGGGATAACGTCGATGTAAAAGTGGGCTAATGGCCAGCTAAATTGCTCCCTCAGTTGACGTCTGGCGCCAAAGCACTGCAATACGGAGGAGCGATGCACACGGCCCAAGGCCCTTTCCCACCAATGGGAAGCGGATACTTTCCGACAAGTCATACACGCATGCGTGCGTTTTCAGACAAATCCAATACTCGAATGGCTCACAAACTTGGAAAGTGCCCGAGTCTTGGCGGGGACCACCTCACGCAAGTGCGAAACAATGCTATGACGTCGCCCTCGACAATTCCGATGACTTCATGGGCTATACCGTGTTGTTTGGAGAACCTGGTGGAGATGGTTGTGGAGCTTAAAAACAAACAGATAGATATAAGAATAAGATCCATTATAATGTCAACTTCTAAGATATAAATATCCTTCTTTTTATCTTCTTAATTTCACCAAGCTTTTCTTTAATTTGTTACATTTTTGAGCCCTCTTCAAGCTAAAGCCATTCATGTAAGCGCCAATTAGGGCCATGCGTTTTTGTTTGCGTTTCGTTTTAAAAAATCGTCTTTAAATAGAAATGGAAAAAATGTTTCTGTTCCTAACAATTTTTGAACAAAACAACGCGTTTGCAAACTTGTTCGGGAATAAAAATAAACAGAAACATTTTTGGTAAATTTGGATAATTTTTTTATTTCTTTTTATTTTTTCTATTTTTTTTTTTTATTTTTCCTTTTTTCTTTTTTTTTTTCATTTTTTTTTTCTTTTGGCCGGTCGCCGGCCAAGGCCTTGGCCGCGACCGGCCGGCGAGGGTCGGCTCGCCTTGATCCGGCGAGGCCAAGCCGCCTGGGGCCGGGCGGGCGAGGCGCGGCCTCGCCGCCACCGCTGGGCGACGCCGACTCCGCCTGTATCCGGCGAGGCCGAGGCTCACCGGCCGCCGGGCGAGCTCGGCCGCGTGATCTCGGGCGAGATCGAGCTCGCCTAGGCCGGCGCGAGATCGGCCTCGCTTGATCCGGCGAGGCCGAGCCGCC
>CM024528.1:31289005-31361469 GCA_014182385.1 Eucalyptus viminalis | reverse complement strand
TGTTGGTCTTGATTTATCTATTTTCTAATCGCTGCAGTAATATGGATTCGTTTATATGGCTCTTGTATCTAAACATGGTGGAGAAGAGGAAGCAAATTCTGAAAAGACTGAATAATCAAAAGTGCTGAGAGTGATTTCCTTTTTCAGCTTTGGACTTCTAGCGAAGGGCACTTGGGATGAAGAGAAAGCCTAGCTGAATTACCTATTAGTTAATCGATCTGCCTCCGATGTGACAAAATGCCAGCAAGTTTATGCAGAATTTCGTACTCTCCAGCGGTTTTATCTTTTTAATTTTAGGGTGTGAACTTTTGATTCTCACTTTGAAAATTGGTAATCTTCAGGGAGCTCTTCTGAATGGTTTTGCTGGAGGATTCGTCTTTATTATGGGGCAAAGCAAAGTTACGCATAAGCTATGTGCAGAAGATTTTCTTGTAAAGAAAAAGAAAAGAAAGAGGTTAAAGCACGTGCAAAGGAAAAATAGAGAGCAAGAAATTGCCCTTAACAATGTATCTTTTACATCTTTCATGTCTTTGTATGAAATTCTTCTCTTCAAGACATAGTCTCACTTGTTTTAACCTAGGATGCATATTTGCACGAACTTATGCTTCTCTTCAAGACAATACATTTATAGCACACAACTCCTCTCTTTTGTAACAGTATATTTTATTACATTCTTTGAGTAGTCTCTTTGTCATGATTCCGTATTCCTCCACTCATACAGATAAAAATCCTATCTCTTGAAAGCTGAAGCATAACAGCTAGAGGTTACTTTATTTCTTTGAGATAATACGCATGTTTTAAATTCGTATATTTGTTGAACTAACACCTCTTTTCAAAATAATGTATTTAAGTTGTAAACAGATATATCTTCTCAAATAAAATGGTAATTTGGATTCTATCATAACTTTGAGTTCGCAGACCTTGATCGTCGATGGAGAGGGCAAGTAAAGGGTAAAAAGCAAAAGAGACGTAGGTAATAAATGACTATTTTTTCATGAAGCTGGAAAATAAAAAGAAAATTATAATAAAGCTGGAAAATAAGAAGAAAATTCGAATATCCACTAAAAGTCAAAAAGTTCCCTCGGTAACATAACATTTAGGAAATTGATGACTTCTTATAAATTATTTGAGCAGGCGTTATTGTTTAAGTATCAGATGATAATGAATTACTGCCATAAATAACGCTGAAGTTAAGTTATTGTTGGTCACATATTCATTAAATAGCGCACCTAATCTTATGAATCATGTAGCAAGAATTCAAAATTCAATTAAAAATTTGAGACAATACGATCTTTTCAGTAGTTGGAATTGAATTAAGAAGACGCAATGAACTGATTGGTAGTCCTCCCGAGTCGTTCCATTCAATTTGGATCCTCCATATATCAATCAAGTCCCTATTGTTTACTATTTTACGTGAGCGGAAGATATGAACAGGTTCATATGATATCGTCAATCATGCATCTTTGGCATATTCCATTAACTTAATAATCTTAACAGCGAACATTGAAATTCTCAACCTTCTCAACCTTCGATGTTAAATTACCCGCACACAACACTTGCCGCGAACGGAAAGGACAATTACTGCACGCGTAATTTCCGAAGGATTATGCAGAAGTTGTGGGGAACTTATGCAATGCTTCCTGACTTGGCTTTGCTTTTCTATTAATAAAAAATAGGAATGAAAACCCACAAACAACGCATATGCCCCTAGTCTGTAAGCATATTGTCCACCAAGTAATTTAATGAAAGTTAGATTGGCGATAGCTCCTGCTCTCTTCTTTCAGGACAGATGCGTAGGGTCATTGTCCGATACGATCGATATTGTCACGATGGAATAAACTAATCATTTTGCCGGGACGATCGGAGAAGATATCTATTAGAAAATTCAAAGTCTCATATGCTATTACATTTAAAACCTCCGTCTTAGCGCAAGCTCCGTCATTCGATATTTAGCACTCTTCTTTGTGTTTTTTTCTCTTTTCCTGTAATTTCGTGGATACTCGTTCATTCTAAAAACTTGATTCATAATTATTTACATGTAATAACCGTAATATGATAATACTTAATTTCATTTGTAAAATCCTGCACCAAAAAATAAAAAGATTTATCTTCCAATTATATCATTTTAATATAGAATAAAGGGGGTGATAAAAAATTAAACCCTACTAAGTAATCATGTCAAAATTGACTATTAATTATACATGGGAGAGCAGACAGGAGAAAAAAAATCAACCTATTAAATCATTTATTTGAATGGACGCGGTTCAAGGGTCGTTTTATATTCTCCCCGACCATTATAGCATTCCTTTTGTCTCCTCAAATAAGATATTTCCTAGCACACCTTTGATTTGACACCCATTGTTGGAGGAAGAGCAATAAAGCCGGCTATTTTATTACAGCATGTTGAATTATTTATGTATTCAAGAGCCGCTCCTTTAACCCTTCATGGCATAATTTAATAGGAAATACAAAGATTGATCTATATATGTATGACGATTATGAACTCCTTTTTTTAATCAAAATATTCTAATCAGGATCAAAACAAGGTGCAGAAGATCGAAAGAAACCCTTATTTTAAGTTCCTCCTGTCGCGACCAAATTTTTCAGGGTTGAACCACCTAGGGTTTTGGCTAATGGATTGTTAAGCCTAGACTTAACTCGGGCTCTCCCAAGCCCATACCAATTCGTGACTTAGGTTCGAATTCTTAACATGCAAATTGATTTTATTTAGAGTCGCCACTAATCAGTTTATGGTAGGTCGATTAGACACCTAAGTAAAATAATGGGAGAATTACTTTTTACTCCTACGAAACCGTAGACCCAAGGGTACTTTTACTTTATTACATTAGATTTCTCTAATGCCCTTTCTACCATTCTTTTTATTTTGAAAAATGTTTGGCAAGCAAATTGAATTGATTTTAAACTATCTTCCTAACATGTGAGGTATTCATGCAGGTGCGCATACCATCAATTTAACACCCAAGAAGACAATTAAATAATGCAGACTTACCTCCAAAGCTACGAAAGCATCTGCAATATTAAATTAAAATCCATATCAACAACCCTAGATATGGTTTCTAATTAACAAGCAATTACTCAATTTTTGTTTTGTTTTCACTTAATTAATGAAAATCATGTAATATGCGATGCATGCCACTAATTTAACATGAAATGATATGACATGGCAACATGACTTAGCTATATGACCTAAGCAATATGACATAACTAAGCATGTAATCTATCCTAAGCATGAGATGATTTATTCTAAATAACATTTTTGTATTTTCTAGGAGATTCGAAATTTAAGAAATGCAACGTTTAAATATGCAATCTAAATTAATCTAATGACCTAATTCTAATGACGGGCAATTTCTAATTAAATGCAAAAATCACTAAATGACGTGCATTGTATGAAACTAATTCTATATGACGTGCACATGATTTTTATTTTCCTAATAAGCATGCAATCTATTTAGGAGAAATTATCTAAACCAATAATATGCAATCTTAGTATGCAATGACGTGCAAAGAATGCCCTAATTCTACATGACATATGCATATGACATTTTTTATTTAAAAAAATGCAATCTATCCTAGAAATTGCAACTAATTTATCCTAAGACAAATTTTACGAAATTTCAAATGATCTAGCTAAATTAAGATTCTATCTAATTTAAACTAGGATTAAGTCATATTAAATCCTAATTTAAACTAAAACATTATCTAAATCTAAAATGCCATTTATCTTTAAAAAGATGATCTAAATTTAAAATGAAGCATGCAATTCAAATCTAATATGCACAATGATTTTTTTTATGGTTTTTTTAATTAATTTCGAAATTAAAGCTAACACATAATTAACATGCAATTCAAATAAAAACTAACAACCTAAATGAATGCACTTTTTTTGGATTTTTTATTTAAAAATTCATAATAAGATTGCAATCCTAATATGCAAGATAACAAAAACAAACCTAGTCCTTACGGATTTTTCTTTTTTGATTTTTTTATTTAATGAAAATAAAATTGATCCAAACACACGATATCAAATCAAGCAAGATAATATTGATATCTAAAATTGGCGAACCATATCTCGCGCATGAGATCGGGTTGACCAATTAATTTTAAATCGCGAATCAAATCTCGGGCTTGAGATTGATTGTCGATTTTTATAAGGGATTGCGAGTCGGATTTCGGGCGCGAAAATCGGACTATCAATCCCTTGCTTGAGGGGGCACTTTCATGTTGGAACATATTTAGGAATAATCCTACTAAAGGAAAAAAGTAAATAAGTGAGAATAACATTAAAAATAAATATATAAATAAAGTAAATAAAAAAGGAACTACCTAAATGATTTTTTTTCCTTTATCCCTTTCAAGCTTCGTGTCCGTGCGGCTGGTCACCGGCTCCGGTGAGGGGCAGCAGACGAGGTCCGCAGTGGAAGAAACTCGCGGCAGCAGGGCGGAGTTCGGAAAGGGGACTCGCGGGTCACGGCCAATTGCGAACGGCGGGTGCTGTGCGGGGGTTTGGATCCGAGCGGCGCCGGCAAGGGGAGTCACAGACGGCCGGCGGGCTGGTCGCGGGTTGCTCGCGAAGGAGGCACGGCGAGGCTCGACGTTGTGGTGGCGCGGGTCGTCGGGCGGAGGCTGCTGCAAGGTGGTGCGATCTTTGGGTGGGCGTCCGGATCTCGGCGCGGCTTCGCGAGCGTTGGCGAGGGCTCTGCAGGTGGCGGTAGGCGCGACGGGATCTCGAGCAATGTAGTTCGGTGGCGTCGGCGCAGCACGGGTCAGCGTCAAGACAGCTGACACCGTGACCGGGCAACGGGCGGTTCGCGGGTGCAGAGGCGCGGCGGTGGTAAGGTGCGGCAACGGTGCTCGCGCGTGGCGCAGCGGCGTCGGGCTTTCGAGGGGTGAGATCGGCGGCTTGTAGGGCGAGCGGCGCGTCCCGAGGGCAGCAACGCGGGCGGCGGGGCCGAACCCACCGGGGAAGAAGAACAGTGCTTCTTCCTTCTTTTTTATTTCTTTCTCTCTCCTCCCGTCTCCTCTCACGTCACTTTCTCTCTGTACTTCTCTTTTCTCCCCTTTATGCAGAAGCTTTTTCCTTTTTCTGCTCTTCTCTCTTGACTTTTTTTCTTAAGTTTTTCAACCAAGCTCTGCCTTTCCTCCCTTCGTACACCGTTGCTTTTATAGGGGTAGGGATAAGTTTTAGATTTCCCCTTCAAATCTACATCCGCGATATATTTTAACCAACTAATCACTATTGATAAAAATTCGAGATTATGATAAATATTTTCTCGAAATCCAAATCTCGCAAAGATAAATTACAATATCGCATTATTTTTTCATAAAATTCATCCCATACTGATAAGGATTCAAGATTAAGATGAGATTTTTTCTAAATCCAAATCTTTCAAGGCCAAATCGCAATATTTTTTTAATCATCTGTCTTATCTAAAAAAGATTCATATATCGGAAAAATTTTAAAATATTATATTCCTACGAGATAATTTTTAATTATTAAAAAACGCGGGCTTGGGCCAACCTGCTTGCTTCGTGGGCCTGATCCATCTAATTCGAACTCATCCGCCACCGGTCCAATAGATAAAATGCAAATTAAAATAAAATGCACCTAAAACTATATGCTATGCAATTAATTAATTAACTAATATTTTTTTTTTGGGTTAAAATTAATCCCTAATTTTTTAATGCAACTAATAATTAAAAGGGTTACCAAAATTTAGGTGTCAACAGCTGCCCCTCTTTGAAGGTGAGCTCGTAGAGGTTGCCTTCAAAGATAAATTGAAATCTAAATTTTGATCATGCACATGTAATGAATGATATTTTTGTTGGAACATGAATTCCATTTTTAATGCAACTTATATGATGCATGGAAATGCTAATGCAAATGATAGATGAACCTACCTGAAATAACTTACCTTCGAGGAGGATAGAGTAATTCGAGGTAGTGGGTGTTACTTGTCCAGACCCGTACCATTCTACTGGTCGCCTAGAATAGTAGCATGACTTTGTGAAGATGCTGCTTTCCCAGGACCCGTACCATTCTACGGTCGCCCGCATGGCAGAAAGAAGCTGCTTTCTTAGGACCCGTACCATTCTACGGTCGCCCAATACGGCGTAAATGTTTTATAAGGAACTCGTTTCCCGAGACCCGTACCATTCTACGATCGACCAGTACGGCAGAAATGTTTTGTAAGGAAATGCTTTTCCAGGACCCGTACCATTCTACGGTCGCCCAGTACGGCATAAATTTTTTGTAAGGAACTGCTTTCCCAGACCCGTACCATTCTACGGTCGCCTAGTATGACAAAGTGTTTGGTTGTGTCTAGAACCCGTACCATTCTACGGTCGCCTAAATGGGGATTTACCTTCCAGACCCGTACCATTCCTACGGTCGCCCGAATAGGGAAATAGGTTTTGTCTAGGACCCGTTCTATTCTACGGTCACCTGATCTGAGGTTTTGCTTGGGTAGGACTCGAACCATTCTTCCGGTCGCCCAACCTTGCGATAGAAATCATCGACCAGACCCGAACCATTCTTCGGTCGCCTTAATCGATTGAATCTAGAGAGAAATTTTTGGGGGACAACTCAATCGAGTGTCGGTATGTTTAAAAGGGAATACCTGCACAATGACAAGTATTTAAGGTATGAATAGAGATATACTTACCTGGTATTATCTCTGTTTCTGGGGAAATTTCTTCTGCAAAACATGGTCACAGGAGAAGCAATATGCATTTGTGATCATAAACATGCATCAATTTAATGGAGGTTCATGATAATTTCCATTAATCTTGCATCACCTAATTTCCATTCTGAGCACATGAGTGTCATGAATGTGTCAAATGAGGGACCTCTTGGTCTGAAAGGACTTTTCACTCATCCTCATTAAAATTGGTTGTTTTATCCCGACCTTTGATGCAGGATTTTTGACAATCAGCTCTATCTCACTGTCATCATGCCAAACAAAGGTCCGAGTAATCTCGCAAGTGGTACGAACTTACCAATCTGAGAGGTCTTTAATAGGGACTGTAATGCGGGCTTGGTCAACGGCTTAGCAAAGGAGATTCTTTGAGTCGAGGCTATTGAAAAATGAGTGACATTTCACAATCATCTTGGGGTTTACAAGCCAAGAAACATGAGAAATGAAGCAGAAATTATCTTACTCGCACTTCTTCAAGCGATGCTTTCAAACATATGAACTTTTACGTTAATTCAAGTGCCCTAATCTGAAAAAACTTTGCATGGGACGTAACGTAGGCTTGGCTCATGGGTTGAGAAACGAAAGGATCATTTGGCTCAAAAAGTGTTTACAGGGTTAAAGTTGGTGATCATCTTGATATTTCCAACAATTTTCCTCCCTATCGTCGAAGATTTTCTTCACATAACGACTCCACCGATTGCAACATCTCAATATTTGAGCCCCTTTTAAGTACCACTTTGTTGGGGATACGGCTCACTTCATCAAGTGTTTGATTTTTTTCTTTGGGCATTGGCCTTGCTTTTACCAGGCACACTGCTTTTTCATGCCCCATTTTGTGCACTTTTTTTTTTTTTTTTTTGGACAAAGTCTTCATTTTTATCAGCATTTTAAATCATGCTACTTGTGGTTTCTTTCCTTGCCCCAGTGTGGGGGATGATCACCAACTGGGTTTAATGTGAAATGAATTATTTGGCTCAATGGGGCTATGCAATGGATAAAGTGTGTAGGATAGAGAAAGAACTGCTCTTCGTTGTCCTAAGGCACTTTAAATTATCGTACAAGTCATACTGTAAAAGCAATACTCGAAGATTGATGCAAGTACGAGTAAGAAAATTCCTATCTTTCATTTCAAATCTTGTCCCAGTATAAGACGATTCTTGACAGGGATAATTTAAAAAGCTCTTCATGTGTGTGGGCTCAAAGGGCTGAACAATGGATATACCTGTAGTGTTTTGGGTAGCAGAAGAAATTGCCTCTCATCACCTTAGTTGGCGTACCCTTTGCGAGATCACCCTTTTCCTCATGGGCATGTAATTTTTCCACACAACTCACTAGGGGTTAATGTATGAAACAGTGTATGGAATAGGGTTTGCCTTTCATCATTCCAAAGTATCCCATTTCACACATTCAATCCATCTCACATAATTCATCAAGGAAGAAAAATGCAAGATTTGCAACAAGTTTAGACAATTGAATTTGCAACTCAATGAGGCAATTTATTCATCATAAAATGTTTGCAATTCAAAACATGACATGGCAAATTCTATCATGGGTAATACTTCTTGACAGCATCTGAATTAACTGGAGTAGAAAACACACGACCATCCATTTCAGCCAAGATCAAAGCACCACCATGAAGTACCTTCTTTACCACATATGGGCCATTAGTTTGGAGCAAACTTCCCCCAGGATCTGAAAAATTGGCAACAGCTTCCTTAAAACAAGATCATTTACCTCGAAATGTCTCGGCCGCACATTTTGGTTGAAAGATCGGCTACTCTCGTTGATATGCTTGACCATGGCAGAGAGCCTTCGTCTTTTCTCATCGATCAAGTTCAACTGTTCAAGTCTTTGTTGCGACCATTCTGCCTCGAGATAATTCCACTTGGGATAATACTCTCGGGAAGGAATCTCCACTTCCACGAGCAAACCGCCTCCATGCCGTATACCGAGCAAAAGGAGTTGCCCCGGTAGAAGTACGAATCGATGTCCGATACGCCATCGGTGCGAAGGGTAATCTCTCATGCCAGTCTCGATAATTCTCGGCTGTCTTAGCTAAGATCTTCTTAATATTCTTATTAGCCGCTTCAACAGCCCCATTCATTTGAGGGCGATAAGGGGATGAATTCAAATGCTTGATATTGACCTCGCTAAACAACTCATCAACAAGCTTGTTGTTCAAATTTGTCCCGTTGTCAGTGATAATCGTTTCAGGGACACCATAGCGAGCAATTATGTCACGTTTGATGAACTTCACAACATTGCGAGCAGTGACACTTGCAAAGGATGTAGCTTCGATCCATTTTGAAAAATAGTCTATGGCCACTAAAATGAATCTATGCCCATTGGAAGCCTTTGGGTTTATTGGGCCGATCACATCAATCCCCCACATTGAGAAAGGCCATGGCTCGGAAAACGGTACAACACGGTTGGAGGAACATTTATCTTATCACCATGGACCCGGCAACGATGACAACTTCGAACATGTTGTATACAATCACCTTCTAGCGCGAGCCAATAATAGCCTAGTCTCATGATCTTCTTAGCCATCATGTGTCCATTCATATGAGGGCCACATATTCCTTCGTGAATTTCTTGCATGATTTGAGTGGCCTCAGCTGCACCCACACACCGCAATAAGACTGAATCATAAGACCTCTTGTACAAATTCTCACCACTAACGAAGAACTTTGAGGCTATCTTCATGATGTACTTTCTATCAGCTGGAGTGCTTCCATTAGGGAATTCCTGTTTTTGGATATAGTTCATGATATCGTAATACCATGGTTTTCCGTCAGACTTTTCTATCACCATCATACAATAAGCTGGCCTTGGCAGAACCTCTATCTTCAATGGCTCGACTTCTAATCCGTCAGTGACTTGCAACATAGATGATAAAGTTGCGAGCGCATCTGCAAATTGATTATGAGACCTCGATAAGTATTCGAATGAAACTTCATCGAATTCCTTAATCAAATCTTCTAGGTACTTGTGATATGGGAGCAATTTAGCATCCTTAGTCTTCCATTCACCTACGGTCTGCAGTATGATCAACGCGGAATCCCCGAACACTTTTAATTTGGCTACACCCATCTCGATCGCAGCTTGAAGCCCGAGGATGCAAGCTTCATACTGGCTGTGTTGTTAGTGCATGGGAATATCGCTTCGCAGCCTACCGGGTGATGCTGTCCCGTCCGGGGATATCGTAATTGCCCCGGTGCTAGAACTGCATAAGTTGACAGCTCCATCAAAGAACATTGTCCATGAATCTTCATTTACACTCAAGATGCGGTCATCCAGGGAACGATCATCATTACTTGAGACTTCTGGATTCTCAGCTAATAAATCGGCGATCACTCGACCCTTAACCGACTTCTGTGGAATATATTGCACGTCAAATTCTGAGATCAAAATTTGCCATTTAGCCAACTTACCCACCAAGGCGGGCCGATCAAGTAGGTACTTGATAGGATCATTCTCAGTTATGAGGAATGTCTGATAATGCGTGTGTGTACTTGTCTCAATCTATGCAACACCCACACAAGTGCAGCACAAGTTTTTCCACATCAGAATATTTCAGCTCGACTCAGTAAATTTTTTACTCGGGTAATAAACGGCTCGTTCTTTTTATCAACGGGACTTTCCCGAGCCAACATCGCACCCAATGACTCACCATGAATGGTGAGGTAAAGAATCAAAGGATACCCTGGCGATGGCGGGACAAGAACTGGTGGATTCATCAAGTACTGTTTCAACTTGTCGAATGCTTTTCGACACTCATCATCCCAGTTGACTAGTGCATTCTTCTTTAAGAGCTTGAAGAATGGCTTTGCGGTTTCAAAAGTTGGGAAATGAATCGAGCAATGTAATTCAACCTCCCCAAAAGACTTCGGACTTCTTTCACCGTTGATGGAGGTCGCAGCTCACAAATGGCCTTAGCTTTAGCCGGGTCGATTTCAATCCCTTTACTGCTCACAATGAATCCGAGTAATTTACCGGATGTTGCACCGAATACGCACTTAGCGGGATTTAGTCGAAGCTTGAACTTACGGAGCCGATCAAACTGCTTCTTCAAGGTCTCAATGTGGCTTTTTCCAGGTCAAGTCTTTGCGATCATATCATCAACATAGACCTCGATCTCTTGATGCATCATGTCGTGAAACAGTGCTACCATGGCTCGCTGGTAAGTTGCCCCTGCATTCTTGAGTCCAAAGGGCATGACCTTATAATGAAATGTTCCCCACGGAGTGATAAATGCAGTTTTTTCTTTGTCTTCCTCCTTCATCCTTATCTGATTGTATCTAGAAAAACCATCCATAAATGAGAATAGTTCAAATTCGGCAGTACTATCAACAAGGACATCTATGTGAGGTAGTGGGAAGTCATCTTTTGGACTAGCCTTGTTCAAATCCCGATAATCGACACAAACTCAAACTCGACCATCCTTCTTAATCACCGGCACGATGTTAGCTACCCATTTAGGGTATTGCGAGACTTCAATAAATCTGACTTTTAAAAGCTTCATCACTTCTTCTTCTATCTTCTTCGAGAGCTCAGGCTTAGTTCTTCGCAACCTTTGCTTCTTTGGAGGCACGTCCGGGTTAGTAGGCAAACAATGCTCCACGATTGACGGGTCTAACCCAGGCATATCGGCGTAGGTCCATGCGAAGATGTCCTTATATTCCTTCAGTAATTGAACTAGGCACTTAGCCTCGTCTTTGGGGAGATACGCCCCTATTTTCACGTCCCTAGCTTCTTCAGTGTCACTTAAATTAATAGTGACGGCCCGCTCGGATGTGAGAACCTTGGCTTTTTCATGTTGTTCCCAGCTTCGCTGCACCTCAATAGAATCTTCAATGGAATCCTCGATCAAATCTTTAGGATCATTATCAGCACTTGTTGCATTGGATCGGACCATTTCCATACCTTTGCATGCTATATGATTATCCTCTTGTGGGCGAGGGCCCGTTTCTTCCAAAGATTCCCCATCAATGGCTCCAATGGAGAGATCATCGAACAAACTTGAAATTCCTTCTAGGGTGTCATCAGAATTTTCCGTCTATGAAGGCGTCGGATCATCCATGCCATCCCATCCACTTGGAACTATATTGCGGGAATCAAAGTAAAAGCCGGGAGGAGCCGAATACTTCACCATATAGTCGAACTTCCCACTTGGCTGTCCGAGAGTATCCATTACTTCAGCTTCATGTTGCATCATAATTGGAGGACGAGGGAACGTCTCATGAATGTTTGGAGGTGGTAAATTTTGCCTCCCTCGCCCTTGCTCGGGTGGCGAGTTATGCCTTCCCCGCCTCGTCTTCCGGAACTTCCTCCACCTCTTCCATGGTACCCTAAACCAGCAGATCGGGACCTCTGAGGGGCTTCAATGGGGCTTTGAATACCCTGACCATTTCTTCCCAAACCATTGCCAGGGACAAAACCATTCCCAACCATTACACTTCCTACCATGAGGGCAGCATCTGAAACCTCAGGAGTGGGCGGCGATGAACCTCGAGAAGCGTGTATGGTAGACACTAACTCAAATGAGTGGTAACTTGATTCGAGCTCAGAATCCGGCTCTACATAGGGGATAGCCGTCTCGTGATAAATCCGGTGGTCTTGCTCACCATACACAGTGACCAACCTCCTTTCGATCACAAATTTCACAGCTTGATGTAGAGTTGAAGGGACTGCTCCAGCAAGTGTGTATCCATGGACGACCTAGCAGAAAATTGAATGCGGTAGGGATATCCAGCACTGGAAGGGAATGTTGAAGACGACCGGCCCTATTTGCACGTCAAGATGGATTTCCCCGATTACCTCCTTTTTCGTTCCATCAAAAGCTCTCACAGAAGTCTTCGCAGCATGTACCTTGGACAGGTCTACCTTGAGGCGGTGAAGAGTAGCCAATGGACATATGTTTAAGGCGGACCCATTATCAATGAGCACTCGGGACACATGAGAAACCTTGTGCTTGACAGATATGTAGAGTGCTTTATTATGCCCCCTACCCTCAAGAGGGAATTCCTCATTAGAAAAAGCAATCATGTCTTTGAGAAGGACTGATCCCACAAAATCCTCTCACTTATCTGCTTCAACTGTTTCTGGTACACAAATTTCGCTTAACACCTTCATCAGCGACTTTTGGTGCACAGGGGAGGTTTGGATGAGCTCGAGCAAAGAGATCTGGGCAGGCATCTTTCGCAATTGATCGACGATATTATACTCACTTGCTTTAATCACAGCCAGAAATTCCTTAGCCTCTTCGTCAGTGACAGGCTTTGCAGGTTGAGTATTATTTGGAGCATAAGTTCGACCAGACCTTGTAACGAGGTCAACATCTAGGTCATAAGACCAGGGCACCACTTTATTATTGTCATACTCATACAGCTGAGGTATTTCAATCACAACCTCTTCATCGCTGCATCTTCTAGCGGGGCATATCTGCAAGTGACGGATCTACTTCTTCTTTACCATCATCGAGAGCAGCTTGCTCCTCCTCCCAATCGATGATGATGTGGGAAATGGTGGAAACCACGCAGTTATGGTCAGCATACACGATGATGCCGTCATCCACCATTTTGGCAATTCTTTCCTTCATCAACGATAAAGGAACATTCTCTTGATCTGGATAATAACCAGCTCTCACCAGTCCCTTGTAGGCATCTCGCCACATTCACCTTCGAGTTCTTGATTCGTCTAACTTCAGGTTCTAGGATAGCATTCACTGTACCCTCATGCTCCGGTAGCGGATTCTTCTGGACATTTGGCCGAGCAGTTTGAAATGAGAAGGCCTTTGTGTCCAGGAGATTTTGGATCTTGTGCTTGAGGGTGAAACATTCGTCAGTTGAATGCCCCAATTCACCGTTATGGTAGTCACACTTCTTTGCCGGGTCATAACCGCGAATGCTTTCGCGATTGGGACGCTTTGGTTCATTAGTAAGCAAACCTTTCTTTCGGAGGATCGTCGCACTTGGGATGGAGACCCGGGGAGGGAGAAAATTGCCTTCTATTATTTGCTTGGGCAAATGATTGGCGGCCGTGGTTTGCGGTTGTCTTGGATTCATTTGGATGGCCGGGGCACGTTTGACATTTTCTTGGCTATAAGCCACATTCACATCCACGGCCATTTCCTTCTCCTTCTTGGCAGTGAATCTTTTACTAGATGACTTAGTAAACCATCCTTCTCTTATCCCCATCTCGATTTGTTCTCCTACATGAATAAGCTGATTGAAGCTTTCGACGTATGTACGCCATTCTTACGAAACTCGGACGGAAGGGTTTTCACGAACAACTTCATCAGCTCCTTGTTGGTAGGCTCGGGAGTAATTTGAGCCGCCAAGTTCCTCCATCTCACAGCATATTCTTTAAATGACTCGCTCCTTTTCTTTTCCATCCGCTCCAAGTCTTCTCGGGAAGGTGCGATGTCCATGTTGAACTTGTATTGTTTGAGGAATGCATCAGCTACTTCGTTCCAAGTGTCGAGCAGGTTCACATTTTTCATCACGTACCAATTTAATGCGGGTCCAGTCAAACTCGCATGGAATGATTGGATCATGAGGGGCTCGTTTTTGACGTACTGGGCCATGCGTACGTGGTACATCTGCAGATGAGATTTTGGGCAAGATGTGCCATCATACTTCTCAAACTCGGGCATTTTGAACTTGCTCGGCATTTTGACCTTCTCATAGACCGAGAGGTCGAACGGAGTGACCTTTATGACTCCCGCAGCTGTCTCATTTTCTCTTCCAGCTTCGCAACACGCTCATCTTGATCTGTCTTAGGAACGCCGTCAAGCTTGGCTTTTCCAACAATGACTGGGTCATCTTCCAGCTCGGGCATGTCGTCGTCAATCGTTTGAACCTTGTTTGTTTGCTTCGGGATAACTACTTCAGGAAGAGCAGGTGCAGCTGTTGGATTAGCATGGAGGAATTGGAGTTGATCCGTCACAAGTTGTAAAGAGGCGAGTACTTGTTGGAGTTGAGTCTCCACAGCGGAGACACGATCACGCATTTCGGTTTGTTCGGCCATTCTAGCTCTCAATCGCGTGATGATGGGTGAACGTGATGGATCCGTTATAACCTAAATGATAAGAAATGAACACAAATAAGCATTCTCATATGAAAATACATCGATCCATGGCAATATTCTAGAACTTTATTCATCAATGGAGCTTTTGACAAACCTATCGAAATAGAAATTCAAAACGTCCTAAACAAATGAACTAGGAAAGTAAATGACTCAAACTTCCTAATCTAAAACTAAAAATAGCAAGATTGATTCAAGCATTTCATTTAGCTTGATCAATATACACTCGGGACACCATTCGGCACAATCGTTTATTCTCCTCTTGAGCTTTTTCAGCAACTCTTTTGAGGCGTTTATTCTCAGCTCGATTGGTGATCTTCAACGGTGCCTCCGGTATCTTTGGAAGCAGCTCTTCAGGAATCTTGTGCCGTTTGATATACTTAATCGAGGCATAGTACTTCATTTCTCTGCCTTTCAATTCCTCCTCGGGCCATTTGAGTTTTTGTGGACGGCACATGTCCCACATCGATTTGATGGTGAGAATGGAATCTTCATGTCCTCGGCTTCCATCAACGAAGCTAACTTGGAGCGAATCCACTTGTAACGCCGGGGGAAGCTCTTGTACGACTTGATACGACGAGTCACTCTAGTCGGATAATACTCCAATGCTCCAGTGAATCCTAATAGAGGGATTGGGCCCACTCTTCCACACGAGAGTCTCGCTACCCGAACTTGGAACCATTTAGCATGCCATAGGAAACCCTTGGGAGTTGGTTTTTTCATGAAAGCTATCCACCTAGAATAATGGTAATCTGGTGCATGTTTTTGATTGTTCTCAAATCTCATAATGGGGTGATTAACATTACTAACATCATGTATAGTCATGGAACCACCAAATTCTTTTATATGAGAAAGGAACCAGATTTGTAAAAGTTCAGGAGAGGAATGGAGAGTCTTATCGCCACCTCTTTTGAAACGAGTGAGAGAAAGAAAATTTTCAGTTAAAACAGTGTTTACAAAAAAAATTTCTTCTAACACTTGCCTAACAAATTGAGCAATCAAAGGGTTAATAGCATTCTTGCAGTAAGGAAATACTATAAACCCAAAGAAAGCTAAGAGGAAAATCCTACGCATTTGAAATGAGGTGCCTTTTTCAAAACATTCTTTCAGAAAAGATAAAGGACATGCATTACGATGGGCCTTTAAAACCTTTCTTATGTCACATTCTTTAATTCTCAGAAAATCAGATAAGGCCATAACATGATCTATCACGATAGGCGGACTAATCAATTCAGCTTTTAAGGACTTCCCTATGGCGATGCTATATTCTTCCAAGGTGGGAGTGAGTTCATGCTTACCACCGAAGATGAAGGTAGAGGTCTCGGGGCACCAACAGTGGGCGAGTGCTTGGACAAGGCCGCCATGGATGTTGATACGCAGCAGTGGAAGCAATCGACCAATATGTGACTCTATGAATTGACAGCTATTCTGATCTAACTTGTCCCACCAAGTGCTAAGTTCTTCCTTTGGAGGAGAATGATCCGAATGTTCGGTGTCCCCATTGTATATTAATCAAAGTTCGGGACAATCCTAATGCCATGGACCAACAAAAATAATGTGACAAAGTAAGTAAATTGCAAAAGCAAAAATTAGAGAACTTACTTTACCAATGATTGACAATCACATAGACATGCGCATGGTAAGTGGCTCAATTTCTACTTTATAAGGCTTATCAAGGTGAAGCCACAAGGATGATCGGACTAGCCACGGGCTTGTGGACTATGTCGGGTCCTCATGACTTCGGCTTGGTCAAAGAGCCGACCCGGTCACGAGCATGCGGACCGAGGTGGGTACTCTTGACACCATGAAAGAAACTTCGGGATTGAGATGGGCAACTCGTACCGCGAGAATGCGGTCGGAGTGATATCCATTTCAACACCATCCTAAATGATCCTATGCGGCCCGGGTCCGGCGGCAAGTTGTGTGTGCAACGTGTAGTGATTTATGCAAAGCATGCACATCAATTTAAATCAAACAACACTTCAAAAATGAAATAAAACCATACATCCCTAACTCCAACCTGCAAGGCAAGGGTTAACAATCACTTCCCTTATACCTCCCAATCCTACAAAACATTTAACACCTTAGGAATGTTAGACATACCTGGATCCTCGCTACCAAACAAAAATATTTTTAAAAAAAAAATTGGCCTAAGTCCACTAAGAATTTCTTCAAGTCCCCAACGGAGTCGCCAAGCTGTCGCGACCAAATTTTTCGGGGTGTGAACCACCTGGGTTTGGATAATGAATTGTTAAGCCTAGACTTAACTCGGGCTCTCCCAAGCCCATACCAATTCGTGACTTAGGTTCGAATTCTTAACATGCAAATTGATTTTATTTAGAGTCGCCACTAATCAGTTTATGGTAGGTCGATTAGACACCTAAGTAAAATAATGGGAGAATTACTTTACTCCTACGAACCGCAGACTAAGGGCAAGATGGGGACTTGATTACATTAGATTTCTCTAACGCCCTTTCGGTACCATTCTTTTTATTTTGAAAAATGTTTGGCAATTGAATTGATTTTAAACTATCTTCCTAACATGTGAGGTGATTCATACATGTGCGCATACCATCAATTTAACACTCAAGAAAGCAAATGAATTAAATAATGCAGAACTTACCTCAAAGCAACGAAAGCATCTGCAATATTAAATTAAAATCCATATCAACAACCCTAAATATGATTTCTAATTAACACTCAATTTTTGTTTTGTTTTCACTTAATTAATGAAAATCATGTAATATGCGATGCATGCCACTAATTTAACATGAAATGATATGACATGGCAACATGACTTAGCTATATGACCTAAGCAATATGACATAACTAAGCATGTAATCTATCCTAAGCATGAGATGATTTATTCTAAATAACATTTTTGTATTTTCTATGAGATTCGAAATTAAGAAATGCAACGTTTAAATATGCAATCTAAATTAATCTAATGACCTAATTCTAATGAAGGGCAATTTCTAATTAAATGCAAAAAAAATCACTAAATGGCGTGCATTGTATGAAACTAATTCTATATGACGTGCACATGATTTTTATTTTCCTAATAAGCATGCAATCTATTTAGGAGAAATTATCTAAACCAATAATATGCAATCTTATCATGCAATGACGTGCAAAGAATGCTCTAATTCTACATGACATATGCATATGACATTTTTTATTTAAAAAAAATGCAATCTATCCTAGAAATTGCAACTAATTTATCCTAAGACAAATTTTACGAAATTTCAAATGATCTAGCTAAATTAAGATTCTATCTAATTTAAAATAGGGATTAAGTCATATTAAATCCTAATTTAAACTAAAACATTATCTAAATCTAAAATGTCATTTATCTTTAAAAAGATGATCTAAATTTAAAATGAAGCATGCAATTCAAATCTAATATGCACAATGATTTTTTTTTATGGTTTTTTTAATTAATTTCGAAATTAAAGCTAACACATAATTAACATGCAATTCAAATAAAAAACTAACAACCTAAATGAATGCACTTTTTTTTGGATTTTTTATTTAAAAATTCATAATAAGATTGCAATCCTAATATGCAAGATAACAAAAACAAACCTAGTCCTTACGGATTTTTCTTTTTGATTTTTTTATTTAAAAAATAAAATTGCGATCCAAACACAGAATATCAAATCATACTTAATCCTAATTTGAATTTTTTTTTTTATGATTTTTCTCTTATGAAAATAAAATTGATCCAACCATATCAAATCAAGCAAGATAATATTGATATCTAAAAATTGGCGAATCGTATCTCGCGCATGAGATCGGGTTGACCAATTTTAATTTTAAATCGCGAATCAAATCTCGGGCTTGAGATTGGATTGTCGATTTTTATAAGGGATTGCGAGTCGGATTTCGGGCGAAAAATCGGACTATCAATCCCTTGCTTGAGGGGGCACTTTCATGTTGGAACATATTTAGGAATAATCCTACTAAAGGAAAAAAATAAATAAGTGAGAATAACATTAAAAATAAATATATAAATAAAGTAAATAAAAAAAACTACCTAAATGATTTTTTTTTTTTTCCTTTATCCCTTTCAAGCTTCGTGTCCGTGCGGCTGGTCACCGGCTCCGGTGAGGGGCAGCAGATCAGAGGTCTGGCAGGGAAGAAACTCCGGCGGCAGCAGGTGGCGGAGTTCGGAAAGGGGACTCGCGGGTCACGGCCAATTGCGAACGGCGGGTGCTGTGCGGGGGTTTGGATCCGAGCGGCGTCGGCAAGGGGAGTCACAGACGGCTGGGCTGGCGTCGCGGGTTGCTCGCGAAGGAGGCACGGCGAGGCTCGACGTTGTGGTGGCGCGGGTCGTCGGGCGGAGGCTGCTGCAAGGTGGTGCGACGCTGGGTGGGCGTCCGGATCTGGCGCGGCTTCAGCGAGCGTTGGCGAGGGCTCTGCAGGTGGCGGTAGGCGCGACAGGATCTCAGAGCAATGTAGTTCGGTGGCGTCGGCGCAGCACGGGTCAGCATCAAGACAGCGACACCGTGACCAGCGGGCAACAGGCGGTTCGCGGGTGCAGAGGCGCGGCGGTGGTAAGGTGCGGCAACGGTGCTCGCGGTGGCGCAGCGGCGTCGGGCTTTCGAGGGGGTGAGATCGGCGGCTTCGGTAGGGCGAAGCGGCGGCGTCCAGAGGGCAGCAACGCGGGCGGCAGTCGAACCCACCGGGGAAGAAGAACAGTGCTTCTTCCTTCTTTTTTATTTCTTTCTCTCTCCTCCTGTCTCCTCTCACGTCACTTTCTCTCTGTACTTCTCTTTTCTCCCCCTTTCTGCAGAAGCTTTTTCCTTTTTTCTGCTCTTCTCTCTTGACTTTTTTTCTTAAGTTTTTCAACCAAGCTCTGCCTTTCCTCCCTTCGTACACTGTTGCTTTTATAGGGGGTAGGGGATAAGTTTTAGATTTCCCCTTCAAATCTACATCCGCGATATATTTTAACCAACTAATCACTATTGATAAAAATTTAAGATTATGATAAATATTTTCTCGAAATCCAAATCTCGCAAAGATAAATTACAATATCGCATTATTTTTTCATAAAATTCATCCCATACCGATAAGGATTTAAGATTCAAGATTAAGATGATATTTTTTTCTAAATCCAAATCTTTCAAGGCCAAATCGCAATATTTTTTAATCATCCGCCTTATCTAAAAAAGATTCATATATCGGAAAAATTTTAAAATATTATATTCCTACGATAATTTTTAATTATTAAAAAACGCGGCCTTGGGCCAACCTGCCGCTTCTGCGCCCGATCCATCTAATTCGAACTCATCCGCCACCTAGGTCCAATAGATAAAATGCAAATTAAAATAAAATGCACCTAAAACTATATGCTATGCAATTAATTAATTAACTAATATTTTTTTTTGGGTTAAAATTAATCCCTAATTTTTTAATGCAACTAATAATTAAAAGGGTTACCAAAATTTAGGTGTCAACACCTCCCATATGGATGATTTACATAACCGACTCAATGTTCTTACAAAACAATCGAATCAAGGGTCCAAAGAAGAATTGACCATTTAATCTTGTAAACTAATCAAGACCAAAATTGGAAAAAGGGATATGAGCAGGGAACATGAAAACATTTTGTTTCGATTGAGATACGCGAACATGCTGGGAGCAATTAAGTAGGTGAAATGGTTGGATTTTGTAGGCTATTACAACCACCGTTGATGAGATTAGTCGATCCATACCACAAAAGCAGACTCACTTTCAACTTTAATCTGATGTAAGCAACACTAAAGGAAAAAAAAACGGAATAAAATATACAACTAGGAGAACTTCCCAGCTCCTACTACCACTAAAGAAAGAAGAGCCCTAGCAAAGCTTTGGTATTCTTCAATTCTACACTTGATCGTCGATGGAGGGAGTGGGTAAAGAAAATAAATGATTTATTTACTAAAAAAATCCTTAACTTTATGTCCAATCTTAATTTTGTCCCAAACTTATTTTAATTAAAAAAATTACAAACTTTTACTGCAATCACATACCTATCCCAACATCCAAAATCACCGCATATTTCTCTATTTCATTATCACATGTTATTTAACTCAGTAATTTGATGGTAGAATTTAGTAGAAACTAACAAATGGTAATTTTACCACCGCCCGCGGTGGAAGCGTTGGTTAGGGCTTGGTACCCCAAACGCAGGGGGAAGGGTTCGAACCTCCGTGGAAGCGATGCTTCAATGCATAACGCGCGTCTTACCTGCGCTAGGGTCAGCGGTGGCGCTTCCTGTGGTTTACTTCCCCGCGGTGCGGCTGCCGGAGTGCTCCCCGGCCACCAAAAAAAAAAAAAAAAAAACAAATGGTAATTTTATTTTAAATGTACTAATTTGGAGTAAATTTGCCAAAAATATATCAATTTGAGATTTTTTTTTGGTTAAAAAATTAAGTTGGGGTAAGTATGGAATTTTTTTTGGTATTAACCTTTTTATTTTTTGTCGATTAGTTAAAGATTCATTATTAGATATTGTATATTCATCAACACCATCATTTATATATAGTAGTCTCCTAATATTGATAATTTTGAAAAAAAAAAAAACTAGTTGAGGTGAAAGAGATTTGGGATAATAGTGAAAGTTGGAGATTTTCTTTTGGATAAAAAAATTGGAATAGAATTGAGATTTATCGTAATATTGAGGGTTCTTTAAGAAATAAGGATAAAAAGTAAAAGAGACTCTACTTAAAAATGTGTTAGTAATCAATGACGTTTTTCATGAACGCTTTAGGTAATCTACGCGAAAGAAATTCTTAAATTTTGACTAAAAGTAAAGCAAAAGAGAACGTACGTAAAAAGGGGGTGACCCATGGTCGCCATGGATCTTTTCCAGTTTCCATCGACTTATCTTCGACCCAATCTACTAGCGAGTATAATATTTAGCTGAGTGGCGCGTGTGGGTGTGAGCTCCCCACGCGCGGGCTGTGGCGCGTGAGTAGTGAGTGAAGAGAGAGAGAGAGAGAGAGATAAAGACAGCAGAAGGAAGAGGAGGAAAGGAAAAAGGCCAAAAAAGACAAAGTGGCCCCCCAAGAATTAATTTCATTAAAATATATTTGATTTTTATAGTGGAACTCACATTTCAGTAAAGTAGGTGGCGGACAGCAAAAGAGGATAAGGACGAAAGAAAAAGCCGAAAAAGAGGGGCTCCACCAGAATTAATTAAATTACAATATATTTGATTTTTATAGTGGTGCCCTCATTTTTAATAAAGGGAATTACTCTAATCCAGGGTCGAGACAATGTACAGGATCTATAAATTAACTCACATTCTAATAAAGTTGGAAAATCAAAAGAAAATCCAAACTTTCACTAGAAGTACAGAAGTTCCCCTCACTAAGAGGTAATCAATGACTTCTTTTTCTTAAAAAAAAAATGTGGGTAAATAAGTATTTCAAAATCGGATCCTAACGAGTTATTTTCACAAATCACATTGAAATCACATTTTCATCAATTAAATTTTTATTACATAGCCCAGCTAACCTCATAAATCATATTATGTAGAATTCAAATCCATGATGTAAATAATTGAATAAGTATCTTGCATACAACTAAAGCACAAAGTTTCATTCCTTGATTATTAACACGCGGTTTCCTCCTTTTATAAATTGTAGAGTTTTTCTCCTTGTCAAGATATCTAAAAATTGGGCCCCACGTGCTCATGGATGGAACATTTCTTTTGAAAATTCGTGAAAGCCTTCCTTTGCGTGCAGAGTGAGTTGGGAAAAAGTTTATCGGGAGAATTACTACTTACCCCCAGACAGCAACGATTTTTGTGGATTTCCTAGCGTGCCATCCAAACGAGTTGATTAATCTTCTACCTAAACTTATTCAAAGTCTTGCGGTGATTTTGGAAAAGATTTCCCATCGCAATGAAAATTTACGGAAACAATGGAGCGTTACATGCAATGACTTTTGATGTATTGTTGTTTTAAATTGAGTAAAATTTGAATTATAGTTTATCATGTTTACCAAAGATTCTACTTAATAAAAACTGAGTAAATTCAATAATGAAAAGATAAAATAAGATATGCATCATATAAAAATACCTATTTACACATTCATATTTTATGTAGCCTTTCTTGCTAATGTCAAATTTGCTTAACATAAACGGGATATGAGCATTATAAATTCTAAAACTTGTAGTAAAAGTGTAATTGAATCTTAAAACTTGTAAAATGTGCAATCAAATCTTAAAACTTATTAAATTGATCAAATCGAGTCCTTCCATTAATACTTCCATTAAAACTTATTTTAATAAAAAATGCTAATGTTGCATTTTTAAATTAATCTCTTTCTCATATGTGGCATTATTAATTATTTTCTTCTTTAAGATTGAAAAGAAAAAATGAATAAGAAGAAGAAGAAGAACGGGACCTCGCTGGTGGGCTGCCGTCGCTATTTATTTCCGAAGGGGCCAGCGGAGGTCACAACCTTGGGGGAGGGTGGCCGGCCCTCGCCAGCATTGGGTGAAGCCTCGCTGGCCTTGGGCGAGGCCTGGTGACCCTTGTTAGGCTTAGGCGAGGGTGCCCAAATCTAGGCGAGGCCCAAAGGGATTTGGCAACGACTGTTAGCGAGGGTTGGCGACGACCGTCAGATTTGGACTCAAACATGGGGACAATTGTTATCGAGAGCCAGCAAGGCCAAATCATGGTGCCTGCCCAAATCAATGCGACGTCGGCTATCGCTTAGGGCCAGCAAGCCTCTCTAGCCCTGATCGAGGTCTCATCAGCCTCAAGCAATAGCCAGTGACGCTTGTTAGGCTTGGGCGAGCACTGGTGTTGCCTAGAACTGGCATGCTTGCCTAAGCCCAACAAGGGTCGTCGGCCCTCGCTTGAGATCGATAAGGGCCAACCACCCTCAACCCATGCCCAGGTCCCCTTTAGTAATGGGCAGCGACGGCGGCGGCCGCAGTGACCCATTGGCAGGCTTTGCTCTGTCTTACCCCTCTTTTTTTTATATTTTTGCTTATTTATATACAATTTTAGTTTTTTTACTTTTTTAATGTAATATAAAAAAAATTAATAAATGCCATGTATGATAGAGAAATTAATTTAAAAATGTCACATCAGTATTTTTCGTTAGACTAATTAATGATGTTAATAGAATGACTCAATATGATTAATTTTATAAGTTTTAGAATTTGATTGCACGTTTTATGAATTTTAGAACTCAATCGCACTTTCACAACAAGTTTTTATGACTTGTAGTGCACATATCCCTAACATGAACTTACAAGAGTTGAATAGCTGAACAATCGATAAACATAATTTAGAAAATAGTGTGTATGTGTGCACACACCCATCTATATATACTTTTTTTGCTATTAAATTGCTCTTAATCTAAATAAATATATCTCCTACAAGAAAAATTATTTAAGATAAAATTAAAATAAATTAGTTTACAATAGATCAGTAGAAATTGAATATTTAGGAAACATTTGAATTTTAACTAATTTAATTCAAGTAGTTTAACAGAGTGTATAAAGGATGTTCTTATCATGAATTCAATTAACAAAAGCTAAATATATATGTTTTTTTTTTTTTTTGGTCGGTTAAATATATATGTTGTTTAGTCGGCAAACTATCAATAATTTAATAGCTTGATTTGTTCAAGCGATTTCATTCAATGTAATATAGAAACATTAAACTGAATAAAGAATTCACTTAATTTAGAAAAGAATCACAAAATTTTTTTTTTTTTTAAAATATAGACTGTTTAAAATATGACAAAATGTGGTTTTGTCAATTTAAGGTTACAATAAAAGTAAATAATCAATGAATAAAAGCTGTATATTTATAACGTGAATTTTTTATTGTTTCATCTGATCCATTTGCAAGAAATTTAAAGTGAAATCAGAGTCCAAAGACTTAAAGAACTACAAATAATTCAACGTGTTGCATTATAATTCATAGAAATTCATATAAATACAAAATCGATTTTTTTTTTTTTTTGAAAGAAAATGTCATTCATTTGCCATAACCAAACAGGAGAGAAATATAGAAAACTTTCAAGCAGAGCAAATCCCAAAAGAGCTGTAAAATAAACCAAAACCCAGAAAACAAAAGAGTATAGTTTGCGGCAAGCTCTTATCCCAAAAATCATGTTTGTCACAACATTAAAAAAAAAAAAAAAAAAAATCACGGCCGAGCACCAAAACCGTCTATGATTGGCACATACCGAGATTTTTCCCATTAGAAACTATGGCTTACAATACACACCTAGAGTCAGTGTCCTAAATATCGTGATAGGGAATGAACAATAACAATGTGATTAAATAAGAAATAATTAAATGAGAATATAAGGGTTGATCTATATATGTATAATGATCATGCACTCTTTTTTTAATCGATATATTCTAATCAATATCAAAACAAGGTGCAAAACATCGAAAGAAATTCCTTATATTAAGTTCCTCCTAGATGGAATTAAGGGTTGGGTCAACGTTCTTGCAAAACAATCGAATTGAGGGTCTGGAGAAGAATTGACCATTTAATCTTGTAAACTAATCAATATTGAAATTGGAAAAAGGGGATACGAGCGGAGAACATGAAATCATTTTGTTTCAATAGAGATACCAGAAGAGGCTGAGGACAATTAAGTAGGTGAAGTGGTTGGAATTTGCGAGCTACTCCAACCACTGTTGATGTGATTAGCCGCTCCATATGATGGTAGCAAACTCACTTCCGACCTCTGGGCCATGATCTGATGTAAGCAGCATTCCGGAATAAAAAAAGGAATAAAATAAACAGCAAGGATGGAAAAATATTAAACCTTACGTCTGCTCCAACTGCCACTACAGAGAGGAGCGCTAGCAAACCTTTGGTCTGCTCCAATTCCATGATTTGTGTTCGAAGACCTTGTGACCAAAAAAATAAAAAGAAAGTTCGTAGGCCTTGCTTGATCCCCGATGGAGGGAATAGGAAAAAAAAGTACTTAATTCAATGGAATAACACTCAATTTAAGGTTTAATCTCAATTATGTTTTGAACTTTTTTTATTGTAAAGAAAAGTCACCAATTTTCATTATAATCTCAATCTGTCCTACCTCAAAAAATCACTGCTTATTTCTTTGAAAGTATCAACACCAGGGCCAGTAAGAGATTTATTATCAGATCTTGCATTTTTATAAACGCCCTCATTTTCAAATGAAACGATGACAGTCTCCTTATGTTGATAATTTTAAGGAAACCAAAGTTGATTTTTGGACGCGAGATAGATTTGAGACTATAGTAAAAGTTGGTGATTTTAATTTTTAGATTTAAAAAAAAAGTTTGATGCAAAATTGAGATTCACCTAAAATGTGAGGATTTTTTTTTAGGAAATTAGGTTAGAAAATAATAGAGGTAGTATTTATATGTGGGAAAATTCTAAATAAGGATTTGAAATGCCTTCATTTTCTCAAATAAATATTTAAAGTGAATCTTTTTTCTAATAATGGTTAAAGTGTCATCATTTTTTCAAATAAGGGCTTAAATTGCCAAGAATTTTTAAAAAAGGTCCAACTCACCGGCTAATAAGGCTATTTTCTTCCTTTACTTTTTTGAATTTTTTCCTTTTTTATTCTTCTTTCTTTTTTTCCTTTTTTCATATTAGATGAAAAACTAAATAAAAAAAAAAAAAGGGGAAGGGAGGCCAGCGCAGCTCCCCAACCATCATCGGCAAGGTGGGGGATGGTGGCCAAGGGTTGACGGGTTAGCCCTTGCCTAATTTCCTTCATCTTTTTAAAATTTAATTTATTTTTCTATAATAAAATCTAAAATCTAAAATTGTATTGGATCAAAATTTCATTGATCAATCGGAATATTTAACCTCTTTATTTGAAATTTCTATAGTCACTTTAGAATTTTATTTAAAATTATTATAACCACTTTATTTTTTAAGTCCTTATTTAGAAAAATAAAGACACTTTAACCTTTTAAAGAATTACATAGGTAGTCAATCACGTTTTTCTATAAAGGTGTTAGGCGGTGCACGCGAAGGAACTTTCAAATTTTGACGAGAAGTAAAGCAAAGAGGACGTACGTAAAAGCGGGTTGATCTGGTCGCTATGGATCCTTTTCATCGACTTTTCTTGGACCCAATCCGCAAGCGAGTACAATATTTGGGTAATCGCGCGGTGTGGGTATTGTCTCGCACGCGCGTGAATAGTGACCGAAGAAAGAGAGACGTCGACGACAAGAAAAGAGAGAGGCATTGGGTGGTGGACGGCAAAAGAGGATATGGACGAAAGAAAAAGGCCGAAAAAGAGTGGCTCCTCCAGAATTAAACTAAATTAAAATATATTTGATTTTAATAGTGGAACTCACATTTCAATAAAGATAAATACTTAAATTGAAACAATGTACTGGATCTTTAAATGACCCACATTCTAATAAAGTTAGAAAATAAAAGGAAAACTCAAATTTTCACTATAAGTACAAAAGTTCCCCCCCCCATAAGAGGTAGTCAACGGCTCTTTTTAATTGAGCGAGTAGATACTGTTGTTTTCATATTGGATCCTAATGAGTTGTTTTTATAAATCACGTTCAAATCAAGCTTTTCATCAATCAAATTTTTATTGCATAGCCCAACTAACCTCATGAATTTCATCATATAGAATTCAAAATACAATTAAATGATCTAATTATTTGTTAAATTTGATGGTGTAAATAATCGAGTATGTATCTTGCGTGTAATTCACACCCCGAGTTTCGTTCCTTGACTATCGACGCATGGTTTCCTACCATTCAATCAGTCTTCAAGCAACGATTTTCTTATTGATTAAACTATTTCCTTTGCGTACAAGGTAAGTTAGGAACTAGCTTTTCGGGAGAATCACTACTCGCCCCCAACAATATTTTTGTGGCTTTCCTAACTTGCCATCCAAACGTGCTGGTTAATCTTCTACTGAATTCATTCAAAGTAGAAAGCCAAGCAGAAAGAAGTCTTTTTTCTTTTCGATAGGCTTTAGCTATTCAATCTCCAAACTGATGTGCCTCTCTCAGACATTGGGCTAGCGAACAAATTTGAGATGGGCCAGCTTCCACTTGCAATCTTCAATCCAAGCCCTCACGTCCTAGATGGTCAGTTTGCTTCCTTCCATCTCAAGAAATTCGTGTTCATTGCGAGTGCGTTGTTAATAACTAAGCTTGACTCCGAACGGCGGGACTAGAAGATGGGGGCATTTCGTGCTTTCCAAATAAACCACGGTAGGTCTGTGCTTGATTCAATACGTTGCATCATCCCTTTATCCACTCTGGTAAATGTTCCGGTTTGAAATATTATCGTGTAGTCTCAAATCCGACTGTATGGCTGTTGTCTGGTGACAAAGAAGGAAGATGTGCTCTGCTGTTTCTAGAGCTTGGTGACATTAGGGCACATAGGGTCAACTACAATTTTCCTCTTGAAGAGATTCTCTCCTGTGGGAATAGCGTTTTCGCATACGCTCCACAAAAAGATACAAATTTTGGGGAGGGTGTTCAATTTCCAGATTTTCGTCCGTAGTGTTCTGTGTGTCTGATAGGATAATGAGACTCGGTCTATTTGTTGCTGCCGGTACGGTTGAGTGAAGCCTGTTACTTGCACTTATAATTGAGTCGATCCTAGACTTATTCCTAGCCCATAGCAGCCTCTCATCTTCTTAAATTCTGGCGGATAGTTTATGCTTAGATGTTCACTGACTTTGCTCTAGTTGATGAAAGTGCTAGATGTACACAGAAGAGAGAAGTTAGACCCAAAAATGAAAGTACTAGTATTTTCGACCAAAACATAATTTATTGAAATTCTTACAGTGATTTTCGAAAAGATTTTCAATCACAATGTAAATTTGCAAAAACAAGTCAACATTATATGCAATGACTTTTAGTGAATTATTATTTTGAATTGAGTAAAATTATAGCTTATTACGTTTAAGTGTATAAGCTACGCCATACAAAACATTTTACATTATACATAAATAAATAAATAACTGAGTGGATTGAGTAATAAAAGGATAAAATAAGATATGCGTCATATAAAAAATACATAATTACAGTTTATGGAGCCTTTCTTGGTAATGCCAAATTTGCTTAACATAAACTCATAATGAATTGAATAGCTGAAAAATCGAAAAACATAATTTAGAAGATAGTGTCAACGTAAGCATCTGTTCGTGTCTCTAGATATATATATATGTATATGTATTTCTCTTCATCTAGATAAAGAATGTTTCGTACAAGAATTTTTTTTAAGTAAGATAAAATTATAATATATTAGTTTACAACAAATCAGCAAAGATTAAATATTTGAGAAACTCTAGAATTTTAACTGACTTGATGCAAGTAATTTAACTCGGTGTATATAAGAATTTCTTAATATGAATTCAATTAACAAAAGCTGAACATAAAAGGTTGTTTAGTCGGTAAACTATCAGTAATTTAATAGCTTAAATTGTCCGAGCAATTTCATTCAATGTAATATAGAAACAATTATCAGAATAAAGAATCCATTTAATTTAGAAAAGAACAGCTGAAATTTAAAAATCACATACTATTTAAAATATAACAAATTGTGTTTTTGTCACTTTAAGGTTACAAAAAGTAAATAATCAATGAATAAAAGCCGTATAGTTATAACATGAATATTTTGTTGTTTCATGGTTAAGTAGTTCTAAAATATATTTACAGGAAATTTACAATGAAATCATAGAGTCAAAAGACTTAAGAACTAAAAATAATCTAACATGTCGCATTATGATTCATGGAAGTAGGGGTGAGCATGGTCCGGGTTGGGCCAGTCCGCCTCGTAATCCTAGGACCAACCCGCACAATGCTGGTCCTCAATTTTTGGGACCAAGGACCAACCTTATTAAGCTTGGGACCGAGGACCTAGCACCCACGGGTTCGGTCCTGGTTCTGGTCAACCTGTGACCACCGATAATTTTTTATTTCATTTTTTGTACTCCTTAAAAAAACGATTGATGATCGAACTGACCCAATGGGTTCGGTCCGGTTTCACGGTCAACACAAGACCAACTAATAAATTTTTCTTGCATTTTTTGTACTCCTTAAAAAAGTGATTGAGAACTGAACTGACCTAATGGGTTTGGTTCGATTTCAAGGTCAACTCAGGACCAACCAATAATTTTTTATTTCGTTTTTTGTACTCCTTAAAAGGGCAACTAAGAACCATACCGACCCAATGGATTCGATGTTGAGTGAGGTTAGCTAAGAAAGGCAAACGATGAGGGTCAAATGGGGTGAGCATTGAATAAAATGAGCATCAAATGTCGAGCGGGAAGCAACAAGCCAAGCGAAAATCGAGCGGCGAGCGGCACAAGTGACCCAAAGCAAGCGAGACAAGTGTCAAGTGCTGAGCAAAGAAGTTGTTTCTTTCGATTTTGGCAAATTGAAGACTAAGATGACAAATAAGACAAAAGAGAACGAATACTAGAGGATGATGCCATAAGGAGCTGTTTATACTTTTTTGGACATCGTGAGAACTCCTCACAAAAACATTTCCCTCCTTCATAAATTATAACTATTAACGCCGTAAAAGACATTAAAAATCTAAGTTATTAAAGAATAATGTAAGATTACTTGAATTCCTCACTAAATAACTGTTTAATATTGTTAACATCGTTTATTTTTAGATTTTCTTTATATAAAAAATGATAAGTAATATATTAGATATATATAGTTAGGGTTGACCGACTTAGAACTCTCAAGACCGAGGACCAACACGCACAGTATTGGTCCAGGAATTTTAGGACCAAGGACCAACCCAATCTCCCGGGGAACCGGATCAGGACCGACAGGGTTGGGCCGGTCTAGGGTCGGTCCAGGGTTGACCCTAGACCAATGCTCACCCCTACATGGAAGTTCATATAAATATTGTCAAAAGAAAACTTCATTCATTCATTTATTATAATCAAACATAAGAGGAATATAGAAAACTTCCAAGAAAGCAAATCCCAAAAGAGCTGTAAAACAAAACAAAATTTAGAAAACAAAATAGTACAGCACGCTCTCATCTAAAAAGATCAGATTTGTCACAACATTAAAAAACAATCGCCGGCCAATCATCGAAACCATTAGTGATAAACACACATTGAGATTTTTTTTCATCTAGATATTACATCTTGAAATACATGCCTAAATTCAGCGTCATCATATTATTCTCATACGAAGACAATAATAGCAATATATTAAATAAGAAATACAAAGGTTGATGTATATATGCATAATGATTATGTACTCCATTTTTAATCAATATATTCTAATCAAGGCCAAAACAAGGTGCAAAACATCGAAAGAAATCCCTTATGTAAAGTTCCTCCCAGATGGACGAGTTTATAGCCGGCCCATCGTTCTTGCAAAACAATTAAATGAAGGGTCCAAAGAAGAATTGACCATTTAATCTTGTAAACTAATCAAGATTGAAACTGGAAAAAGGGATACGAGCAGAAAACATGAAACCATTCTGTCTTGATAGAGATGTGAGAACTAACTGGAGATAATTAAGGCTCTGTTTAGCAACGTTTCTATTTCTTCTAATTTCTATTCTTTTGTTCACCAAAATTTAAAAAGAAAAAAAAGAAATTCGTTTAGTAATGTCAACTAATTTTTCTATTTTCTAGAATAGAAAAGTGGCTGAAAAATAGATTTGAAAAAAAAAAAAGTAACTTATTATTCCTAAGAATAATTTCTAGAAATAAGTTATTTTTCTTTTCTTTTTCTTCTTCCTTGTTGCCAATCACCCCTCGCTGCTGCCCCTACTGTTCTAAGCACAAGAACACGTTTAATAACTATATAAAATTTCTATTCTCGGAATGGAAAAAAAATCAGAATGTGTTTGGTAGGATCCACACTTTTTTTTTTTTTTATATATAATGTAGAATTTCTTTTAATTTTTTAATTTTTTTTTTTTTTTTTTTCTTTTCTTGTTCTTTGTTCCAACCTCCTTTGATAAGCAAACTCACTTTTAACCTTTGCGCCATAATTTGATGTAAGCAACATTACCGGGAAAAAAAGGAATAGAATATAAAGCAAGGACGGAAAAATATTAACGCCAAACAGATATTCCCGGCTTCTGCTACCACTAAAGAGATAAGACCACTCGCCAATCACTGTTCTTTAGGTGTGTTTGGTTACATTTTGGGGAAAGCTGTTGGGAAAATGCAAAAAGACTTTACTTTAAAAGGAGTTTTCCAAAATGCAATCTGCGTTTAGTAAATTGTAATCTAAAAGTGTATTGTGAAATACATTTGAGTAAAATAGTGTTTGGAGAAATTTACATTTACAAAGAACTTTTATGATAAAAAGAAAGGAAAAAATAGACATCCGGTGAAGTGCAGGCAGTCGTTGGCGATCGAAATTTGTTGATGACAGCCGACATCTCAAGTTGCAAGACCTCAAGCCACCGCCAAAGGCCACCGGCGAGAGCCGCTTGGGGCCGAGCGACCCTCAGCGACCACCGGCGAGGGTCTTTTGGGTTTGGTGACCCCCATCGAGGGCTGCTTGGTTGTGCGACCTTAGGCGGCCCTTCACGGAGGTTGTGCAACCCAAATCTGGGTTAAGGTGACGCCAGCCTCTCTCCAGCCCATAGTTAACCCCTCGCAACCGCATCAGTTGACATATAAGGATTTGAGGTTTTGATGAAGATGAACAGTGAATGACGAGGGCAAAAATGGAAAAAAAAATTGAGTAAGGATAGTTTTGGAACAAAATTTTTATACTGAACCCTAGAGAGGGCCTTTGGAAAATGCTGAAAGCTCAAGACAATTTAAAACTTGCCTTCGAGAGCCAACATTCTCTCAAGGTGGGTTTTAAAATTTTTCCCAAATACTCAGTATTTGGCCAAATGGGCTTTGAACACCCAAAGTTCCTTCCAAATGCTGGTCCCAAATGTTGCCTTTGAGTGCTCTTCTCCAAACCCACATTGCGAGTACGTAGACCTCGCCTGGTCCTCAATGGAGTGAGTAGGTAAAAAAAAATACTTAATTTTATGGAAAAAGCACGATTCTAAGTCACAATCCCAAATATGTTTCGAACTTTTCTTTATCTTAAGAAAAAAATCGCAAACTTTCATTATAATCTTAAATCTACCTTACATCCAAAAATCACTGCTTTTTTCTTTAAAATTATCAATATTTGGATTAGTTAGATATTCATTATCTAATCCTACATCTTTATCACCATCCTCACCTATATATGAAACAACGACAGTGTCCCAATGTTAATAATTTTAAAGAAATCAATGTTGATGATGTTGATAAAATTAAAGGAATCAATGTTGATTTTTGGACGCTGGACAAATATGAAATTATAGTGAAAGTATGTGATTTTATTTTTAGATAAAAAAAAATTTGGTGTAGAATGGGGATTGATCTAAAAAGGATTTTTTATTATAGAAAATTAGGTCAAAAAATCAAAATAGGCAGTATTTAAATGCGGTAGGTAGTCAATCACGTTTTTTTTCATAAAGGCGCTAGGTGATCCACGTGAAGGAACTTTCAAATTTTGACTGAAAAGTAAAGCAAAAGAGAACGTACGTAAAAGCGGGGTGACCTACCAGTCGCCATGGGTCCTTTCCATCGACTTTTCTTGGATTCAGGGTCCGTTTGGTTCGGCTTTTGGGAATGCATTCTTAGCCAAAACGAAATACCTGGGTGAATGGCGCTTCCGAAATGCAAATATCGTTTGGTAAAATTTGTATTAAAATACAACTTTGGCCAAAATACGTTTGGTAAAAATTTGCATTTGTAAATGACTTTTATTAAATTAAAAAAATATATATATTTTCTTTTTTGAAGTCCGCCACTGCCAGCCGCCAGGATCCGACGGCCGGATGGTCGGATCTCGGTCGCCCTGGGTCGCGCGACCTCGGGCGACGGCCGCCTGGGGTCACGCGACCACGGGCGACGGCCGCCCGGGTCGCGCGACCTAGGCCACGGCTGGCCGGTCGCTGGGTCACGCGACCTCGGGCGGTCATCGCCGAGGTCGCGCGACCCCAGGCGACGGCCGCTTGAGGTCGCGGGGACCCCAGGCGACCGTCGCCCGAGGTCCGGCGACGGCGGTCGGGACCCTTGGCCGACGGTCACCGGCGCATACGGCGCGCGCGACCCCTTGGCGGCGGTCGTCGGCCTCACTCCGGTCGGCTTCTCTCCTGAAGATGAACAGTGGAAGTTGCATTCCGAAAATGCAACTTCCCAATGGACCTCTCCCCCTTCATTCCCCCAAAGCCCTTTCAACCCCATTGGAGATGCAATTGTATCTCCCCAGAGCCTCCAAAAAATGTTGCATCTCCCCAAAGCCTCCAAAAAAATGAACCAAACATCACAGCATTTGGCCAAGGAGCTTTAGAGCTCAAATGGGCTTTCCAAATGCCCAACCAAACAGGGCCTCAATCTGCAAGCGAGTACAATATTTGGCTAAGTCGCGCGCGTGCGGGTAATGTCTCCGCACCCCCACGCGCGCGCGTATGGCGCATGAGTAGTGAGAGAGAGAGAGAGAGAGAGAGAGAGACGTCGGGTCATGTCGACAAGAAAATAGCGAGGCAGTCGGTGGCGGACAGGAAAAGAGGATAAGCATGAAAGAAAATGGCCAAAAAAGAGTGGCTCCACCAGAATTAAATTAAAATAAAATATTTTTGATTTTTATGGTGGAGCTCACATTTCGATGAAGCAAAATACGAGACAAAATATACCGAATCTAAAATGGACCCACATTGTGCTAAGTTGGAAAATAAAAAGAAAATTAAAATATTCAGTAGAAGTACAAAACTTTTCTCAATGACTTCTTTCTTAATATTGTGGGCCGATACTATTGTTCAGTATTGAATCCTAATGAATTGTTTTCATAAATCACACTCAAATCAGGTTTTCGTCAATTAATTTATTACGTAGCCCAACTAAACTCATAAATTATATCATGTAGAATTCAAGATTCATGATGTAAATAATCAATGATGTCTCTCGCATATAATTAACGAAAGGAGTTTCATTCCTTGACTATTAACACGTGGTTTTCTACCATTTATAACTTTTATAAAGTTTTTCTCCTTGTCAAGATATCTAAAAATTTGAGCCCCACATGCTTCTTGATGGAACATTTCCTTTTGGAATTTGTCGAAGTCTTCAAGCAACAATTTTTTATTTGATGAAATTATTTCCTTTGCGTACAAGGTGAGCCAGGAACTAGCTTTTGGGGACAATCACTACTCGCCCCCAACGATTTTTATGGATTTCCTAACTTGCCATCCAGATGTGTCGGTTAATCTTCTACTATTCAAAGTAGACAGCCAAGTAGAAGGAAGTCCTCTTGTTTTGATGGGCCTTAGCTATCCAATCTACCCAATTGATTTGCCTCTCTTGAAGAACGAATTTGAGATGGGCCAGCTTCCTCTTGCAATCTTCAATCCAGGCCCTCGCGTCCCAAGGGCTTTGGTCAGCTTGCTTCCCTCTTCTCACGTTCCTTTTGGGGTTCCATCTCAAAAAAAGTTGTGTTCATCGCGAGTGCGTTGTCAATAACTAAGCTTGATCTGATCGGTGGGCCTGGAAGATGGGGGCATTTCGTGTTTTCAGAATAAACCACAATATCCCCGCGAGTCCCTTATTTGAAGGTAGGTCTATGCTTGTTTCAATGCGTTGCCCAATCCATTGATCCATTCTAGTAATGTTCTGGTTTGAAATTGACAGTGGAGTCTCGAATCCGACCATATGGCTGTTGTCCACTGACAAAGGGAGGAAAACGTGCTCTATTGTTTCTGGAGCTTCATGACATAAAGGGCACATGGGGTCAGTTAAGATTCTTCTCTTAAAGAGATACTCTCTTATGGGTATAGCATCTTGGTATACGCTCCACACAATGAAATAAATTTTGGGGAAGGTGTTCAATTTTGAGATTTTCGTCCAGAGTGTTCTGGGAGTCTAATAGGATGATGAGGCTTGGTTTGTTTGTTGCCGCCGGTTCGTTTGAGTATGGCCTGTTACTTGCACTTTTAGCTAAGTTGATCCCAGACTTGTTCCTTATCCATACCAGCAAATCGTCTTCTGAAGTTTTGCTGGATATTTTTATGTTCAGATGTTCACAAACTTTACTCTAGTTAATGAAAGTACTAGATGTACATAGAAGAGAGGAGTTAGACCAACAAAAATGAAAGTACTAGTATTTTCACACAAAAAAAAAAATTACTGAAAGTCTTATAGTAATTTTTGAAAAGATTTCCTATCACAATGTAAAGTTACGAAAACAAGTCAGCATTATATGCAATGGCTTTTAATGAATTGTTATTTTGAATTGAGTAAAATTGAATTATAGCTTATTGCATTTAAGTGAATAAGTAACACCATACACAACATTTTACTTTATAAAAAAACTGAGTAAATTGAATAAAAATATTCGTTTGATAACTTGCTACTAATTCTTCCTCTGCTTCGGTAAATCGAAAGGTAATCTCACATTCTACTAGGGAAGAAATTAGAAAAATGAAAAACCCTATAGGTTGACGCCACAAATTCCATCTCCAAAAACCATATTTGGACTAGGCCTCAACTATATCAACTGTACTTGAACTGTTAGATAATCATAGTTGATGACAACATCACTGTTCCCATCGCTATTTCAGAACCGTACGTGAGATTTTCACCTTATACGGCTCCTCGAGGGCCATCAATAAATCTAAGGACCAAATTGATATTATTTATATCGATATGTTTGTAGTATAATACTATATATCGATATCAATTGGAAATTAAATATATATTCTATATAGATAGAGCCAAAACCTATCGAAAGGTCCTGAATTAGACCAATGGAATTTTGTCTGCTATAATAATAACTAAAAAGATACTTCTGAATTGATCTCATCCTTTAATAATTTGAATTTTTCAAGATAAAAATAAGATATGCATCAAAAATATAAAATAAATATACACAATTTATGTAGCCTTTCTTGCTAATGTTGAATTCGCCTAACATTAACTCACAATGAATTGAATAGCTGAAAAACTGAAACACGTCATTTAGAAAATGGTGTGTATGTGCAAGCACGCCTATCTATCTATATATTGCTATTAAATTTCTCATAATCTAAATAAAGAATATTTTCTACGAGAAAATTGATTTAAGTAAGATATAATTAAAATAAATTAGTTTACAACAGATTGGCGGAGATTAAAGATTTGAGAAACTCTTGAATTTTAACTGATTTGACGCAAGTAATTTAACTTAGTGTATAAAGGAATTTCTTAACATGAATTCAATTTACAAAAGCTAAAGATATATTTTGTTTAGTCGGTAAACTACCAAAAGTTTACTAGCTTAATTTGTTCAAGCGATTTCATTTAATGTGATATAGAAACATTATACTAGATACGGAATTCACTTAATTTAGAAAAGAATCGCAGAAATTTAAGGAATCATAGACTATTTTAAATATAACAAATTGTGTTTTTGTCACTTTAAGGTTACAATAAAAGTAAATAATCAATGAATAAAAGCTGTATATTTATAAAATTAATTTTGTGTTGTTTCATAGTTATGTAGTTCTTATATCCATTTACATGAAATTTACAATAAAATCATAGAGTCAAAAGACTTAAGAACTAAAAATAATTTAAAATGTCACATTTCATATAAATACAAAGTAGATTTTTTTTTTTTTCATTGAAAGAAAATTTCGTTCATTTTCCATAATTAAACATGAGGGTAATATAGAAAACTTCCAAGCAAAACAAATCCCAAAAAAGCTGCAAAACAAATCAAAATCAAGAAAAACAAAAGAGTATAGCTTGCGGCGATAAACATGCTCTCATCCCAAAAGACCAGATTTGTCATAACATCAAACATCAATCGGTGATCGATATCAAAACCGTTAGGATGGGCATACACTAAGATTTTTCCTCCAGAAACTACGTCTTGCCATATGTGCCTAAATTCGGCATCCTCAACACTATCGCTATACGCATCTAGGAAACTCTTAGATCTAGATATAAAGTAAGAGAGAAAAGCTCTTAGATTTAGATCTACAGCTAAATCAGAAGGGAAAAGCTTGTGCCGAATCTCGAAGAAGTCATAGAATCACGTCCAAGGCATCTTGTTGGCTAGACTAGTGATGACATTCTTACAAAATTTTCAATTACAAGCAGATTTATTCATCACGACAAGCGAAAAAAAGCAACAACAACAAGTGAAAAAGATGCCAAAAGAGATGGAAAAAAACTCCCATATTAGATTGGAAGGAAAAAAAGGAAACCAAAGCCTAAAAAAGAAAAGCAGAGCAAAGTAGGATCTCAGCTTCATAAATTAAAGTGGAGAACTTGCGGATGAAGTATTTTTGAGGGAGGGTTTCTTTGGGAAAGAGAGGTTGCCGACAGAGATTAGGGTTTTGAAAGAGAGCTCACAATAAAGATCTTCGTTCAATTAGCAGACAAAGTAGAATTGAAAAAGGAATAATAGCATAAATAGTCATTGAATTTTGGTTCAATTTATGGACTTTTAATTTGACAATATAGTCCCTAAACTTTGGCTCAATGTGTAATACCATACTTGAATTTTTAATTTGTTCAATATGGTACCTAGACTATTGTTAAGGTTCAATGTAATCCCTCCGTTTGTGTCATTTTTACATAGTTTAGGTGCTAAATTGAACATTTATCAATAGTTTATGGATCACATTGAACAAATTGAAAATTTAGAATGAAATGCACATTTGGTCAAAATTCAAAAGCTATATTGAACAAATTAAAGGTTCAGGAAAGACATTGTACATTGGACCCTACTTCAAGAACTATTGGTGTCATTTTCCCACTAAAAAAAGGCATGTGGTATTAGAAAAATCAATTGCGAACTTTAAATTGAATTTAGTTTCATAGTCTGGTACATTAGATTATTGAGATAAACAAAGAAATCATTCAATTTTAACAATAACAAGATTAGTTACTTTTAGATATCTTAAATATGGGTTATTTCAATTCCCATCAATTTAATATTATATACAATTTCAAATAGTTTGGAAATGAGTGATTTACTGTGTTATTATTCATGTGTTTACTCTTACTTTTGATATCCATTTATCATCAATAAGGATAATAAAAATAGTTCTAAGTTTTAACTTAGTCATTAAAAAATTTGAGCTAAAGAATATAGCACTAACAAAGATATCTGTATTCTATATATATATATATATATATATATATATCTATATAAAAAACTGAACAAGATGCTTGACATGTTTTAAACTAAAATTTTCTAATGTTTCTATATGTATGCATTCTTTCTAAATTTTAATTGTAAAAAATTCATTTTGCTACATTAAACTTCAAGCATTGTCAATTTTTTTAAGTGTGGGACTTTACAAAAAAAAAAAAAAAAAAATTAGTATTTATCCACATACATAGGCCCAACGCACTTGTAGAAATAACATAAGTTGCAACATTATCGATATCATAAATGACAATAGTTATGCTAACACAAATAAAAATCATTAAAAAATTGTCAATACATATATCAACAATTGGGAGATGTTATGAAATATATGAATAAATATTCATTATATTCATCTTATCTAATGCACTTATTATGGTACATTTGTATCATACATTTTAAGTACATCTCCTTATACAATGAATGTTCATCTCTCATATCCAGTACATGTATCATTCGATATATTGATATTAATGATAAATATATTTTTGTTCTCCTATAAATAGGAGTTTAGTTTTGATGTACATATAACAATCATATAACAGTCACACAACAGTGAGATAATAGAAATAAAACTCTCTCATCTGGCTTTCTCTACTATATTTGGTGTTCACTTGCATTTTCTTCTCAATCTCTTTATTCTATTATATATTTGGAACGCAATATTTTACAACACGTTATCAGCACGAAGATCTACCGACTGAGTAAGTATATTTTGCATGATAAGTATTCCTTTTATTAATCAACTTATACTTCATCTTCTTCTATCAATTCTTCATTTTTATTTTTCTTGGCCCGAAGCCAATTTCAAATCTAAAAGTATCATTCTGCTCCTGAAGTAGCGGTGGTTATTTAGAAATCCTTTTAATTAATTTAAGGATTTATTTTTGCAAGGATTATGGAAAATATTGAAAAGCCTAAATTCCACATCTTGAAAGTGAGTGGAAAGAATTATTTATCCTGGTGTCTTGACATGAAAATGCACATCCAAGGGCAATGTCTCGTTAATGCAATTATAGAGGATGGAACCTCAAATTAAAAGGATAAAGCAAATGCGCTGATTTTAATTCGTCGTCATTCCTGCATACTCAATATTTATTCGTTCGAGACCCTCTGATCCTGTGGAGGAGGTTGAAGGATAGGTATAATCATTCCAAGACTGTTATCCTCCCTCAAGCACAATATGACTGGTAAAATCTGTAAGATTTTAAATTAGTGTTTGACTATAATTCCGCTTTATTCAATATTATTTATCAGCTTGAGTTATACGGTATTAAACTCGCTGATGCGGAATTGCTAGAGAAAACTTTCTTCACATTTCATGCTTCGAATATTGTATTGCAACAGCAATACCGACAACGTCGTTTGCCACATATTCTGAATTAATTTATGTGCTTCTTACTGCTGAGCAAACTAATGAATTGCTGCTAAAAAATCATGATTTTAGACCTGCTAGCTCAAAAGTATTGCCTGAAGCATATGCTAACTTTGAGAAAAATACTGGCCATTTTAAGGGCTATAAGTGCAGGCAGGAACATAATCCTAAAAGGGATGGCAGGAAATTTAACTGTCCTATGAAATCAAACTTTGGCCTAAATCATGGCAAAGAAAAGAAGCCAAAGAAAACGATTAATGAAAGTATTTGTCATTGATGTGGCATGATTGGGCACTGGTCACGTACCTGTCGTACGCCAAGGCACTTTGTTGACCTATACCAGGCATCTTTAAAAAATACGAACAAGCGTGGTGAATCTTATGAAATTGAAATCAATCCTACTATCATAACCACTGTTGAGACCAACAATATTTCCGTTGGTGGGACTCCTCTTGTTCCTAAAGTAGCAAATGTGAGGACCTTTGATTACTTTGATGATGCATCGATTGGTGGATGATGATTTTGAATTTCAAATTTTATGATTCTAATAATTTCTTTTTAGTTGTTTCGCTTTAAATATATTACTTTTTTTTTGTTCTTTCGTATGGTTATGAAATGCTTATGAACCTTATATAATATTTATTTGACTCTATAACTAAGATGCAAGATTGATTAGCTCCAGAAGTGATTATAAGGCTTAATTGATGGGGAAATATTATGAACTATGCATTGTAACATTGATATGCGGCGAGTTCACAAGATGCAAGATTAATTAACCCTAGCAGTGGCTATATATGCATTGCACTCTTTTTTCTTTTTGTCCGATTTTTTCCCACAGGGTTTTTCCAACTTAAAGTTTTTAATGAGGCAATTAATGCATCTATAAAAGGGAGAGATCGTAACATTTGTGCTTTGCACTCTTTTTCCCTTTTTGTCTGGTTTTTGTCCCACTGAGTTTTTCCGGCTTAAGATTTTTAATGAGGCAGTATCATTTGATGCACATTTATAATGAATAAAATGAATATTTAAGGGAAGTGTTATGAAATACATTAATAACTATTCATTATATTCATCTTATCTAATGTACTTATTATGATACATTTGTATCATACATTTTAAGTACATCTCCCTATATAATGAATGTTCATCTCCCCTATCCAGGATATGTATCATTAAATATACTGATATTAATGATAAATACATTATTGTTCTCCTATAAATATAAGTTTAGTTTTGATGTACATATAACAATCATAAAACAGTTACACAACAGTGAGATACTGGAAATAAAACTCTCTCCTCTGGCTTTCTTTACTATCTCTGTGTTCACTTGCTTTCTCTTCTCAATCTCTTTATTTTATTATATATTCGCAACGCAATATTTTACAACAGAAGATAGTTTATGTAATGCTTGCCACATGATAGTTCACTTTACCTCCATGCCTACACTTGACACAATTTCGCCACTTTCGACACTTGAATTTCACCAACAAGTTCATCATGCATCTACCAAAGAAAATCATTTCAACAATCAAGGTAGCGGCAGGGGGTGACCCCTATGAAAAACAGTCCATTTATATGACCGTGCATTCCTTGTGCTTGCCAAGTTCCTTCTGTAAGTGTATTGTAGAAGCATGATAGTGCATTAATAGTTATGGTTCTTTTTGTGTAGGCCACCCGTGCATCTCGTGAAGATCAGCAATCGAATTGCACCAATATAGGTGCAACTCGGCCCCTAGTTGAAAATGCCTACGTTACGTCGTTTGAGGCCCATTTTTTCCACTGTTGTTTCTTCTACATTTTAAGCTTAGGACATCGTAGTATTAGAATCCTGGGCCCGACAGCTAAAATTTCGGTCAATGGCAACTCCAAAGAGCCTCAACCGCCCCGGTTCACATTTGGTCTCAAACTCCTCTCCCGCAATTTTGGCCTGTCTTTCCTTGATCAATTGAAGGCTTAAAAGAAACCGGAAAATTGCAAATCAGTTATTACGACAAGCATCTTCAAGTGTGTTTTCCGATGATATATGGCATGAGTGTAGCTTCTTGGGTTTGCTATTTCCCGAGCTGACGGTGGCTGATCCAACACCAAGCTCCTGGACGAAAACCGGTAATGTATGGCCTCCAAAAGTAGGTTTATCAATTTCCATTGGGCGTGAAATTTTTATGCAAGCTATGTTGATGTGTTGAATATCTCCCATCAAAATTCCAGCCCAATCAAATGAACCCCAAGTGCGTACTTACTGTTTCCGCGCAACTGCGCGGTCTGTCACAAGTTGCACATCTTCAACTTTCAACCCTCTAATGACCCACTCAATCCCACATTTTGCACACCATAAGCATCGTAGAACCGGCCATCCTTTAGTCCAAGTTAGGCTAGAAATTGAGCTAAAAAGAACTGAAATTGAACTAGAGTAAGAGAGACCAAACCAAGTGGGGCGCAACGGGAACTTTCTCTCCGTCGGTGTAGTGCAGCCATCTCTTGCAGGGGTCAAATCAGAGGAGTTGCATATGGCAGTTTAGCTTAAAATGGAAGTGCATGTGGCTGTCAGTGGCTAAAAGTCAAGGAGCTTCCATAGATAGTTTTAGCAAAGAGAAAAGACCAGACTTCGCTGAAAATTAGCAAAAAAAGGCAGTTCTTTGTTGAAAGGACCAGAGCTGCAGCAGGGGGGAGAAGGTAAAAATGCAGGGGAAAATGAAGGGGGAATCGAGTGAGATACCAGGTAAAAAGGATCTCCAGGACCTTGGCCGGGGCTTTCACAGAGAATGAAAGAACGAAAATAAGAAGAGAGAGGCAGTTCTCTAAAAAGATCTTCTAGAGCTTGAAGGTGAAAATTGGAGAGCAGGGTGAGGGCAAACTGTGGCCAATGAGCAAAGGGAGGACCGAAGAAAAAACCAATTTTGTCCCGGAGAGTTCCAGAGTGACATGTTGAAAAAAAAATGGAAAGATCACAACCTTCGAGCCAAAAATAGCCAAAACCTCAAACCAGAGAATTAAAGTAGACTCAAATATCTTTCGAAACATAGATCAAACGTCCCAAGTAGAGATCAGGAAGGCCTCCTAGAGCCCCTGAAAGAGCACCTTGTTCCGCGAGTCAGGGCAGTAAGCCTGAATTTTTCGCTAGTGTTGGGAGGATGGTCGTGAGCCGGGGAAAGAGTGACATTCTGAGAAAAATGGAGGAATATCGATATAAAAAAAGCCTTTATAGTTAAACTAGGATACGTATGGTTAGAGTAGGTATCAAAGGAGCAGATAAAAGAGGTTCGAGTGTAGGCTTTCGAATGCTAACAGTACACCTTCGTGGTAAGCTTTCTTCCTTGCAGGTCTCCTTTTCCAGAGCTGAGGAGGCCAAATTTGTGCGACTTGGGAGGCAATTTCTTGGTTCCTTTGGCCAAGTACCGCGTGGTACAACCACTAGAAGTCAAGTTTAGGGTATTAACTCAGCTTTTAGGAAAAATCGAAGGGAATAATTTGTGTAAAAATGAATGAAAAAAGGGCCGAGAGCCAATGGTGCTTGTTGGGTATATGCATGACGATTTGGATCCCTCTTTGTTGCGAATTTAAATGTGTGATTTGGTCTTGCAAGTTGATCCTTAGGTATTTTTCATTCATGAAGGGAGGCCTATAACTTTTCACCCGCGTAACTCTCTGAGCTTGTTGGTTTAGATGTGCGTTCTAGATGTTTGTTGAAATGCCTGCAACAGTCTCGCTGTTCATACGCCCCGGACTGATCCACACTGGGCCATGACTGGTCCACGCCTGGCCAGTGTGGATCATGCGGGTGGGCCACTTGGAGAGGTTGGTTTGAAGTGTGTAGTTGATCATTCTACGAGAAGTTTGTTGTATTTGAAATCATACGTTACATGATTTCATTTGGGTTGAGCGGACTTTTCTTAGACTCTTTAATATATTATATATAAGGACGTCAATCTGGGCATACACGGTTCTGGCCGTTCTTGGTTTAAACCCACTTGCAGGAACAGTCAGACACGTGATTTTGAAGGGGATTTTTAGCGCGATTTGGTGATTTTGTAGTCTTTTATTGAGTGTTTTATTCTCTTGGTCTGTATTTGTATAGCACAGTCTCTTTATTTCTTCTTAAGATCATCTCCAGGTCAAGATTTAAGGGCATAAACATGGCTTGGGAAACAGTTCTGAGTATTCTAATGCATACTAAATGTTCGACGAAATGCCAAATACAAGTTTCAAATATTTTTTTAACCAAGTTTCAATTTTGAAAAAGTTGATACGAACTTGATTAATATTGTATTCATGTTCTGAATTGCTCCCTGTTCAATTAAATCAAGCATAGTTCAGCTCCACGAATTATTTTTTTATATAAAAAATATATAAGAAATGAAAAAAAATGAAAAATCTTAAAAATAACCAAAAATGTAGGATATTGTTAAATTAGGGCGAGAAATGAAATTTTCGAAACTTTCCTAGTTTTCTAAAGTCATTTTTCTAATTTAGTTCTCTTTTCGGTGTTTTATGGATTAGAATAATCATTTTTGTAAATAATTCATTTTGTGTAGATTTGATTAATGTAATTTCATAAATTTAAAGTAACTTTGTGCATATTTAAGTTCTCATTTACCTGACAGGAATCCAGTCTTGGGACTCTACAACAAGCACATGTATATTCTTTACCAAACAAGTATAAGGTTTTATATCTCATGTTTTTACTTTAGGCACTTTCAATAGGTTGCGTGTTTGATTATCGCAAATTTAATACATTGTTTGTTCTTTTCTTCTCTAAAATGGTTAGGATCATAGTAAACCCTTAAAAAACATTGCATGGACAAGTAGTGACTTGAAAAATCTTTAGGACTTTTAATTAAAAAGAAGAAGAAGAAGCTGTTTTGATCAATTAGATGAACACCCCAAGTTAGAGATACCGTAATGGTGCTAATTAAACTATTAGCACAATGAAATCCCTTAGCCTAGTTAATCTCTCATTACATAGGAAACGAGATTGTCACGACCTCTTTTTTTCCGTCCGCTGGAAAAGGAAGAGTGTTTAGGGTATTTGCCTAAAGAGGCGGACCGATGGCCCTAGATTAGGCGCGGCTATCCCAAGCCCATACCTCGCGCAACATTGGATTTTGAATTTTAATTCTTAACAACCTATGTAATTCTAGGAGTCGCCACTAGCCTATTGGGGTCGGCCAGAAACCAATCAAGACACGGGAGTGTTGTCTTGATTCCTACACAACCAGAGATTTCTAGGAACGGGGACTTGTTTACGCCAATGTTTCTATTAACGCCCTTGCGGTACCACTAACTTGGAAAGTTGTTTATCTAAATGGCCACACAATCTTGATTACCAATTATAATCTTTATGAAACCACTAAGTGTCCATGCAAATGTTTTTGTAGTTTTTTTTCTTTTAATGTCTAGACTAATCCTAACATAATTTAGAAAAGAAATTTACACTCAAATTAATGAAAAGCATCGCGTAAGTAAACATCCAAGAAATTGAAATGACTTGAAAATAAACGCGGAAAATATGAACCCGATACAAGTCGGGCAAATAATATTACATGGCCTTGTTATCACACCCCGGGACAGGACCCCCATGAGCAAAACGAGAATTCAAATATGTATGAAATTGCTCTATGTGCATGAAATTACTTTAAATAGTTTTAATTTACGCAAAATGGATCATTTACAAAAATGGTTATAAAATACCAAAAATAGCATTAAATTAGGAAAATGACCTTTTAAAATTAGGAAAATTTCATATATGTCATTTATATCCTAATTTGATGCTATCTAACATTTTTTGATATTTTTGAAATTTTCATATTTTTCTCTTTTTTAATTATTATTTAAAATAATAATAATAATAATTCCTTAAACCGATCTATGCTAACATGGAGTAACACAGCACATGAATATCACAATAATCAAGCTCAAAACGACCGTTTCAAGATCGAAGCTTAGTTTGGGCATTTTGTCGAACACTTGGCGTGCATTAAACTAGCCCCAATAGCCTCTTCGAGCCATGTTTGCAGCCTTCAATCTCCACTCATAAGCAATCTTATGTGGAACTAAAGTATTAAGATTATACTACACATGCAAAGAACAAGATTAGATAGAAATCATAGCTAAAAACACACTACAACCAAGCTAAAATCATCCTCAAATACACGGGTTTGAACTGATTTTGCAAATCTGAGTTTGAACCCAAGTCAAACAAACAGGTTACATGCCCATATTCAAGCCCCGACACTCATCGCATACGAGATCTAAAGGAAACATTACTTGATCCGAGTGAAAGTAGGTAACATGAGCTTTCAAATGCAATAAACATCACAGAGAATGACCCACCGAACAACATCAAAACGACCTCTCCAAGAAGCACACATGCAACACTCTTGAAGAGATTTCAAACACTTAGAAAAATTTCAACCTCAGAAATCAGTTTTCCGGGCTAGTTTTCCTCTTGATTTTCATGATCAAAACATACTCAAACCCGAAAATAAATACATCTAGGGTGCTTACCTTGCTTCCTAGTTTCTTTTTTCAAGTGGTTTTTGGCCAATGAAACCGACAAATTATCCCCGGGGGCCTGTGGAAGTAGGCTTCTTCAACTGGAAATGAGATCTGCAAAAAAACAAACTGACAACGAAGGTTTTCGTTGAGCTCTAACATTAGACTTCAAGACGTATTTTGTTGGAAAAATTGATACCATTCCAAACTATATGTATTCTAGTTTGGGGTAAAAGTCAATATTGTCCTCATTTGTCTCTCAAATTTCTCAAAAAACACTGGCTTTCCTCACTCGTGACCAACCAGTCTCGACACTTAGAAAAATTTCGGACTTTCTTGGCCTGCCAGGAGGGCACTGTTTTCGGGGGCTTTAGGAGGCCTTCCCGATCTCCATTTGGGACGTGCGACTTATGGTTGGAAATATCTTTGAATGAATTTTCACTCTCTAGTTGAAGGTTTTGGCTAATTTTGGACACAGGTGTGTGAAAATCTCACTTTTCTCTCCCCCAGGTCGGTCTGGAATTTCTGGTTTTTTTCTTCTGGAGTTGCTTCTGAGGGCCTCTTTGGGGGACGATCGCGAACTCTCTCCTCCCCCTCTCGTCTCCTCTCTCTCTTATCTCGAAAAACCTTGCTTCCATGACCTTATCCCCCGAATTAAGGGATTTTTGGTCAGCCTTTTGCCCACCTACCAAGCCTGTCAACAGGGCTACTTCACCTACTCTTCTGACTCAGCCAATTTTTTTAACTTCTGCAGCTGTTGAGTGTGCAGGTTTTGCTGCGATTTTCCGATGCTATCAGAAGCTTATCTCTGGCCAATTTTCGTCCACTTGCACTAATATATACGGTCTTCCATCACGTGCAAATATCGGGCTGGTTGGGCAGCTGAGGAGGATATGGTGGGGCCACCAAATTGCTTACTCAGCAACTTCGGATTAAGACCAACTCGTGGACTGAGTTTTGGCTGCTGATTTGAGTGCTTTAATCCACTAATTTGACTGCTTTTTTTGATCAATTAGAAAGATAATGTATATTAGTTTAAGATCTTGACCATTTTTCGCAATTATCTCCACCCAATTTTACAAGAAAGTACCTCAAAGTTGGCCATTTTCTTGCCCGAAAATGCCAAATTCAATGCAATTAGGTCCTTTTTGGCTCAATTTGATTGATTCTGCTTGGCCCAAATTCAATTTCAACTTAATTGATGACCAAGATGATGATTTAAGGGCTCGGGCGCAAATTTTGCAAAATTTACGAATTGGTCCCTCGACTTTTGGAAATTGCATTTTGGCCCCAACTTGCCATTTGAATTCCAATCTGACCTCCTAGGCTTGGCTAGTCACATTTAGATCATTGGCCCCAACTTTTTCTTTTCTTTTCTTTTTAATCTTTTTTTTTTTATCTTTTATCTTCTTCTTTTTTTTTTTAGGGAAAACATCTTCCATTTTAAATACCTAGATAATATATATGCAATAATTTGGGCAAAAATTAGGTGTCAATAGCTGCCCCTCTTTGGAAGGAAGCTCAAAGAGATTTCTTTCAAAGATAAGGTGACACCTAATGTTTTTTTTTTTTTTTTGAAAATAGCAAAATGAAAATGCAAGTGAGCTTAATGTAAAGAGCGTGATCTAGGGATGTACTTGTGAACAATTTGAAAAGTGTGGTTTAAGGATATACCCACGAACCTTGTGGTTTAAGGCAATCCCACTAACCGTGTGGTTTGAGGTAGTCCCACAAACCTTGTGGTTTAAGGCAGTCCCACTAACCGTGTGGTTTAAGGCAATCCCACTAACCACGTGGTTTAAGGCAGTCACACTAACCTTGTGGTTTAAGGCAGTCCCACGAACCTTGTGGTTTAAGGCAGTTCCACTAACCGTGTGGTTTAAGGCAGTCCCACTAACCGTGTGGTTTAAGGCAGTCCCATTAACCGTGTGAATTGTATGGTTTTAGGATGACCAAGAACCTCTTGAAAATGCATGGTTTAAGGCTAACCCATGAACCCTTTGAAATTATGTCTTGAAAATGCATGGTTTGAGGCTAACCCATGAACCTTTTGGAATTATATGGTTTAAGGATAACCAAAAACCTCTTGAAAATGCATGGTTCAAGACTAACCTATGAACTCTTTGGAATTGCATGGTTTAAGGGTATCCAAGAACCTCTTGAAAGTGCATGATTTAAGGCTAATCCAAGAACCCTTTAGAATTGCATGGTTTAAGGATAACCAAGAACGTCTTGAAAGTGCATGATTTAAGGCTAATCCAAGAACCCTTTAGAATTGCATGGTTTAAGGATAACCAAGAACCTCTTGAAAATGCATGGTTTAAGGATAACTCATAAACCCTTTGAAATTGCAAGGTTTAAGGATAACCAAGAACCTTTTGAAAATGCATGGTTTAAGGCTAATCCATGAACCTTTAGAATTGCAAGGTTTAAGGATAACCAAAAACCTTTTGAAAATGCATGGTTTAAGGCTAACCTGTGAACCCTTTGGAATTGCAAGGTTTAAAAATAACCAAGAACCTTTTGGAATTGCATGGTTTAAGGCTAACCCATGAACCCTTTGAGATTGCAAGGTTTAAGGATAAACAAGAACCTTTTGAAAATGCATGGTTTAAGGCTAACCCATGAACCCTTTGAAATTGCAAGGTTTGAGGATAATCAAGAACCTTTTGAAAGTGCATGGTTTAAGGCTAATCCAAGAACCCTTTAGAATTGCATGGTTTAAGGATAACCAAGAACCTCTTGAAAATGCATGGTTTAAGGATAACTCATAAACCCTTTGAAATTGTAAGGTTTAAGGATAACCAAGAACCTTTTGAAAATACATGGTTTAAGGCTAACCCATGAACCCTTTGAAATTGCAAGGTTTAAGGATAACCAAGAACCTTTTGAAAGTGCATGGTTTAAGGCTAATCCAAGAACCCTTTAGAATTGCATGGTTTAAGGATAACCAAGAACCTCTTGAAAATGCATGGTTTAAGGATAACTCATAAACCCTTTGAAATTGTAAGGTTTAAGGATAACCAAGAACCTTTTGAAAATGTATGGTTTAAGGCTAACCCATGAACCCTTTGAAATTGCAAGGTTTAAGGATAACCAAGAACCTTTTGAAAATGCATGGTTTAAGGCTAGCCCATGAACCCTTTGAAATTGCAAAGTTTAAGGATAACAAAGAACCTTTTGAAAATTGCATGGTTTAAGGCTAACCCACGAACCGTGTGAAATTGCAAGGTTTAAAGATAACCAAGAACCCTTTGAAATGCATGGTTTAAGGCTAACCCATGAACCCCTTTGAAATTGCATGGTTTAAGGGTAACCAAAAACTCTTTGAAATTGCAAGGTTTAAGGATAACCAAGAACCCTTTGAAAATGCAGAGTTTAAGGCTAACCCATGAACCTTTAGAATTGCAAGGTTTAAGGATAACCGAGAACCTTTTGAAAATGCATGGTTTAAGGCTAACCCATGAACCCTTTGAAATTGCAAGGTTTAAGGATAACCGAGAACCTTTCGAAAATGCATGATTTAAGGATAACTCATAAACCCTTTGAAATTGCAAGGTTTAAGGATAACCAAGAACCTTTTGAAAATGGATGGTTTAAGGCTAACCCCTGAACCTCTTGAAAATGCATGGTTTAAGGATAGCTCATAAACTATTTGAAATTGCAAGGTTTAAGAATAACCAAAAACCTTTTGAAAATGCATGGTTTAAGGCTAACCCATGAACCTTTAGAATTGCATGGTTTAAGGATAACCAAGAACCTTTTGAAAATGCATGGTTTAAGGCTAACCCATGAACCCTTTGAAATACATGGTTTAAGGCTAATCCATGAACCCTTGGAAATTGTGTGGTTACACTGGAGGAACCCGTCATTCGAGAATATTCTAAAATGGATACTACACATCAAATAGTATTCATTATAACAAGTATTCTAGTAGCGAAAGCATACTAGATGAGGTCAATTTCAACATATGTCATTAGAAACAATATCAAAAATGTATCGGTAATGAGAAAGCAATGATTGCATAAATAAATCAAACTAATTCCGACAACTTGACAAACTCGCAAAACTGTCATCACACTCGAATGATATCATTAATCGTCAAATTCTCTTGGGAGAAAAGTCCTTGTCGAAATGACCCTGACTTATGAGAAAGGTTTGTTAAGCATGCCAAGCAAGGATCCCTAGTCAGAAAGGGCTTCTCGCATATCCTCAAGAAAATGGCTATTTGATCCCATCTATTCATGTGGGAAATAAACTGATCACTCAACCTCACTCTTCCAGTGTGCAAGGCTTTGAATCATTCGCAATAAGTACACATTGACCAATCAAAGAGGTCTTTTAGAAGGACCGTAGTGCAGGTTTGGTCATGGTTTTAGCAATGGATAAGCATCATTGGCTATGAAATGAATTAATCACCGATCGACATCTCCGCCAGTTTACAAGTCAAGAAACCTTAAGATGAGATAAGACAACCTTACTCTCACTTCTTCGAGCGGAATCTTCTTTAGGAAGTCCTTATTTCCACTTTGAATCATCCCAATCTGAAGAGACTTTGGAAATGGGTTGTAATGTTGTTTCGGGGAAAGGTTCAAAAGGCTTAGTTCAAAAGGCTTAGCTCAAAAGGCTTAGAACTTTTTTGTCAAAGGGGGATTTGGGAGTTGGTGATTATCATGGCATCATTACCATATCATCCATTTTTTTAAAGCACTCAATGTTTAGAATTCAAATTGTCTCGAAAGTCCTTTGACTAATCATCTTAACATAATGGCTTTTGCATTTGCAATGATTTTCTTTTCAATGCATGCATTTTTTTGCCATTTTTGCTTTCACAGATATTCCTCTTGATGCAATTGTTTTTCTTCCACTCTCTCTCCCTTTTTTTTTTGTGGGCATTGGCCTTACTTTTACTAGGCACACTGCTTTTTCATGCCCCTTAATTTTCACTTGACTTTTGTTCTTTCAAACTTTTTGAGCTCTTGGGACTTTCAAGATGCTTTTCATATTCTCATATAAACACCAATTGCATTGGTAAATCATGTACCCTGCCCCAATGTGGGGAGATAATCACCACTCGGGTTTTAGAAATGAATAGTTAGGCTCAATATGGTTTAAGCAAAGGGTATCGGTGTTTGGGTAGAGAAAAGAATGCTCTTCTTCACCTTGGGATGCTTCGAGCTTCCATAAGAATTCACCTGAAGTTACCGCAAAAAGATTTATGCAAGTGAGAGTAAAGAAACCTTTCTCATCCTCCCTCTCCAAATAATGTCAACCCAAACCTCCATAATTGCCCCATCGTGGGGTAGTTCTTGACGGGGGTATTTTGTAGAAAATTCTTCACATTAAAAGGCTCAAATGGGCTAACTATTGTTACCTGTAGTGTGTATGATAGAGGAAAGAAATGCCTCTTATCATCTTGATCTATGTACCTCTTGCGAATGAATTCATTGACCTCAAACAACACGAGCTTTCTTTTTCACTCAAATTCCAGAGTGTTTAAAGGACATGTTTGGAAATGGGTTGCCTTTCCTCATCCTAAGTGTTTCTCGCTTGGCATAAGCAACATCACCTTTCATTTTTGTTGAGATCATCTGAGTGGATTAATCTCCATAGAGAATTTTGATTCGAAATGAGTGATCCATCGAGTGAATGGACAATTTAAAGGTAAAGAAGATTTTTGCAAACTTTGTGGAAAACTTGTTTCTTCAATTTCCATTTTTTTGTGCTTGTTTCTAAAAAACACTAAATGTTCTTTTTTTGAAATGGAAATTCTCCATTTATTTTCCATTTGATTTTGAGAAGAAGGGTACTTACCTGTGCCTTTGTAGTCAGGCGACCCTACGAAGAACAAAAAGGAATGTGTTAGTACATGAATCCTCCGGGATCGTAAAATTGGGAACGATACAACATTACCCTTGGTCAGTTTCACCATTTGGGCAGCAAACAGCAGCATGAACCTATTGTTTTAAGGCTTGAAGAGATTCTCAGGTCTTTGGTCTCATTAGTTCGAGCGCTTTCCTCCTTTTGCAAAAGTAAAAGATGTAAAAAAATTATTTATTTTTTTGCATTTTATGGCAAACTCGTTGTCGTTTCTAGGATCGAACCCGGCCGCTTCTAGACCACTTCATTCCCCATACCACCAGGCCAAAGCTGGTAGTGCCCATGGGGTGTTTCTTTTTTATTTAATTGAATCGGCTCTAGAACGACACATATTTTTAGCCAACTTAGGTGACTTTGACATGTGTTGGCTCCACATGCTTGCTTGGTCGATATGGATTATGCTTAAATCAATTTCTCGAGTTTGTTCCTCAAATACTGACGCTTCCTGTCAAACAAGGGAACTACGTCAAATAATGAGGTTAGAGAGGGGCATTTTGGAAACGATACCGAATTACCCTTCTCCTGCAGCTAACTTTAAATGTCTTGTGTTTCCTCTTCATGTGCTTTTGCTCCTCGGTGTTAACATTTCCTTGAAGATCTTCCTTTCAAAGATGTTATCGAATTCACTCATTCTAAGTGGGCGTCAAAGATGAAAGGAGAGGGGTACTCCTTGTTTCAACATGTGAGGGCATTGCTCCGTAGATATTTTACTCCATTTATTCCATCAAAATGGATGGTTGGGCCTTAGCATGCCTTCTTGGTATAAGGTGTTGCTTCAGCGCTCAATGTGCACCTTTTCCTACAAGAAATGGGGCATGGTACTTATATTCCACAATTGAATTGGACTAATTTAAGGACGATACTCCCTTTTTGTGCTGAATCAATTGACTATGTTTCATCTTGCTCATGGGTGAGAATTGCTCTGCTTTAAGTGATTTGCCCCATTCATCAACTGCAAGGAAAAATAGACGAATATGTTATTTTCATACTCGACGTGATTCATTTTAGGAACGATATACTCCCTTTTACGGCATATATGATGACTGCATTCCATCTCGTTTCCTTGGCTATGGGGATGAATTTGCTCTCATGATTGACAACAATTCACTTGACAAATGTCTATTCCATTTGAATCTTTCCCTTTTTAAGAGTTAGGTGACTTAGGCATTGCGTGCCCCCAATCCATTTTGTGGCCATCTGCCCCAATTAAAATTTCCTACACATATGGAAACAATATATTATTTCTATTCTTAGGTACATTAGGTTTAGGAACGAAGTACACCCTTTTTCAAAGTCGGGCAATTCAGCATCTCATCATATCTTTGTGGAAGAAGGGAAGATATTGTCCTCATGGTCGCATGTATGCCACATTGAGTTAGATAACTTGTCCATATGTAGCTTCATTATGTTGGATTGATGAATCTTCATTTCATTTGAATCCTTCATGCTTTACTCAGTTTCCCGCGTACCCCTTTTAGGCTAGGTGACCTTTCACCATTTTTGCTGTGTCAATGCATTTCCCACTTCACAATCTGTAAACATGGGTGGCTATGTTAGTTTATGAATGAGTTGTTTTGACTTTTGGAATGAATACACCCTTTTTCTTTTGAATATCATGTGATTCTGGACCAGGTTGTCCTCCTCATGTAGTTTTGTTGCTTGCCAATGATTTGCATCACTAAAATCTTTTATTTGAAGGCAACATTTGATGACCGATTCCTGTTTGTGTACATCTACATCTTGAAGTGTTGTCTTGCAGACCACCAATAATTATCTCCATATTGGATTGGATGCCAAGACACCATTGGAAGTGTAGGAATTGCAGTTGCTTCTTGTTTGCAACCAATGAAGTAGTTTGATGCCAAAGAATGTCTATAGATTTCTTTTTCCACGAAGAATGTCAAATTAATATGAGCTCGTCCAGGATGTGGAACTTCATTAGGCCAGTAGATTTGTGATCTTCGAGACTTTGAATTCATATGCTGCAAAAATATTTCTATAGTTCATGGCTTAACCAATTATGCCCATAAATGAGCATGAATTGGTGCATCTCATGACTTGCTCTGTTAGGGAAAGGCCCGCACTTTTGTCAATCTTGAACAAAAACGTCATTTTACCTATTTGACAAAAAATGGATGGTCAAGTTAGTTGTTGAATAAGAAATTCCTATTTGAACGATTACAACCTTACCCCCTCAAAGCATTATCCTGAGGATCAACCTGCAAAAACGATTAAGTGGAGATAAAATATTGCGCAAGTTCTTCTTGAAATTCATTTTCAAACATTTTGAAGCTAAGGCATAAAACTCAGCCCAGAGGATCAATTTGAAACACTTCAAGTGCTTTAAAGGATATAACTTTTATGAACTCTAACTTCATTATTAAAAAAAAAAAAAATGTGAGTTGTATGATTTACAAAAGCATTTGATTGGGTCCACAATCAAAACCCAAAACGCAAAACATGGTTCCTAATAGGAATAATAACAAGGATAAAGTACGAGAAGCTCTTTCGTAGAGGAGCATAATAAGCACAATTCTCGTCCTAGATTTAAAGTCCATTTTTGGCATGATCAAGCAAGAGGAGTTCAAGGAACGGTTGTCACGCATGACCTGCGAAAGGAAGATAATGTCAGTATATGAATGAAAAATTGATCTCTTAATAAAGCCGCCTCTTACAATGAAATCAAGGCGACGATACCTTCTCCGTAGTATCCACTTATGAGAATTTGGTATTTCGTCAAGATTTTATTAGTAAGAGGAGATTTTATTAAAAGATCGATCCGCGGCTATCAATTGAATGCCCACTTTGTTCGAAAAGTTTCATATACAAATGGGGCATTAAATTTTGAAAGATTAATTTGTAATTTCACTCATGCAAAGGTGAGGTGATTTTTATTTTGAGAAATCAACACACAAAATGTGATTTGAATTTTTTTTTTTTTTTTCAAAATGAGACCAAGAAAGAATTTTATTGAAATTTTGATTTTAATTCTATGCCCCAAAATGTAATCTTGACTTGGAAGAATTTCTATACAAAATGTGACTTTGAGTTCACAATTGAAAACAAAAACATTTGTTTTATGGGGTTAGATCAAAGGTATTTGAAATGTTTATTTATTAAGAGTGAGAGCCAAGCCTATATCGTTAAGGGCATTCCATTGATTTCCGCGAATTTCAGAAAATGAAAATTTCAATCCAAAGTGAGCAAGTAGATGGAGAAATCATACTTACAGTGGGTGAAGAGACATTTTTTTCAATCACATAGACATGCGGATGTAAACTTGTGAGGTTTGACGCATAAAGGTGGAATTCTAAAGGCTTAAAGTCCCCATTTTGATTAGATCAAAAGAGTTTTCCCCACTCCGCGCTTACGTCGGAGAGTTCTCTTTATCATTAATCAAAACGAGCGGGACCAAAAGTGGATAACCATGGGTCATTCCCCGCATGGGTTCCATCTTTTGGCACCTTCTATGGGCTTCCTAATGCGATCGGGGTTTTAGATCGCGGGTTGTGTGTGTAAATGTGTAGTGCTAAGATAAGTATAAAGGCACACACATCGATTGATATCCAAACAACACTTCAATTTCATCCATATAGGCATACATTCCTACGCCTCCCTACAAAAAAGATGGGTTAACAAACACTCCACCCCTTATTACTCCAAACCTACAAAAACATTTAACACATTGTTAGCGGACTAACCTTGTTTTCCACGCGACTTTGACACACGCTATCAAATGAAGACCATGTTAGTGAACAACCAACCAAGTTATTACGGCCTAAGTCCTCTAAGGTTTGCAACCAAGTCCCCAGCGGAGTTGCCAAGCTGTCACGACCTCTTTTTTTCCGTCCGCTGGAAAAGGAAGAGTGTTTAGGGTATTTGCCTAAAGAGGCGGACTGATGGCCCTAGATTAGCGCGGGCTCTCCCAAGCCCATACCTCGCGCGACATTGGATTTTGAATTTTAATTTTAACAACCTATGTAATTCTAGGAGTCGCCACTAGCCTATTGGGGTCGGCTAGAAATCAATCAAGACACGGAGTGTTGTCTTGATTCCTACGCAACCAGAGATTTCTAGGAACGGGGACTTGTTTACGCCAATGTTTCTATTAACGCCCTTGCGGTACCACTAACTTGGAAAGTTGTTTATCTAAATGGCCACACAATCTTGATTACCAATTATAATCTTTATGAAACCACTAAGTGTCCATGCAAATGTTTTTGTAGTTTTTTTTCTTTTAATGTCTAGACTAATCCTAACATAATTTAGAAGAGAAATTTACACTCAAATTAATGAAAAGCATCGCGTAAGTAAACATCCAAGAAATTGAAATGACTTGAAAATAAACGCGGAAAATATGAACCCGATACAAGTCGGGCAAATAATATTACATGGCCTTGTTATCACGCCCTGGGACAGGACCCCCATGAGCAAAATGAGAATTCAAATATGCATGAAATTGCTCTATGTGCATGAAATTACTTTAAATAGTTTTAATCTACGCAAAATGGATCATTTACAAAAATTGTTATAAAATACCAAAAATAGCATTAAATTAGGAAAATGACCTTTTAAAATTAGGAAAATTTCATATATGTCATTTATATCCTAATTTGATGCTATCTAACATTTTTTGATATTTTTGAAATTTTCATATTTTTCTCTTTTTTTAATTATTATTTAAAATAATAATAATAATAATTCCTTAAACCGATCTATGCTAACATGGAGTAACACAGCACATGAATATCACAATAATCAAGCTCAAAACGACCGTTTCAAGATCGAAGCTTAGTTTGGGCATTTTGTCGAACACTTGGCGTGCATTAAACTAGCCCCAATAGCCTCTTCGAGCCATGTTTGCAGCCTTCAATCTCCACTCATAAGCAATCTCATGTGGAACTAAAGTATTAAGATTATACTACACATGCAAAGAACAAGATTAGATAGAAATAATAGCTAAAAACACACTACAACCAAGCTAAAATCATCCTCAAATACACGGGTTTGAACTGATTTTGCAAATCTGGGTTTGAACCCAAGTCAAACAAACAGGTTACATGCCCATATTCAAGCCCCGACACTCATCGTATACGAGATCTAAAGGAAACATTACTTGATCCGAGTGAAAGTAGGTAACATGAGCTTTCAAATGCAATAAACATCACAGAGAATGACCCACTGAACAACATCAAAACGACCTCTCCAAGAAGCACACATGCAACACTCTTGAAGAGATTTCAAACACTTAGAAAAATTTCAACCTCAGAAATCAGTTTTCCGGGCTGGTTTTCCTCTTGATTTTCATGATCAAAACATGCTCAAACCCGAAAATAAATACATATAGGGTGCTTACCTTGCTTCCTAGTTTCTTTTTCAAGTATTTTTTGGCCAATGAAACCGACAAATTATCCCCGGGGGCCTGTGGAAGTAGGCTTCTTCAACTGGAAATGAGATCTGCAAAAAAACAAACTAACAACGAAGGTTTTCGTTGAGCTCTAACATTAGACTTCAAGATGTATTTTGTTGGAAAAATTGATACCATGCCAAACTATATGTATTCTAGTTTGGGATAAAAGTCAATATTGTCCTCATTTGTCTCTCAAATTTCTCAAAAAACACTGTCTTTCCTCACTCGTGACCAACCAGTCTCGACACTTAGAAAAATTTCGGACTTTCTTGGCCTGCCAGGAGGGCACTGTTTTCGGGGGGCTTTAGGAGGCCTTCCCGATCTCCATTTGGGACGTGCGACTTATGGTTGGAAATATCTTTGAATGAATTTTCACTCTCTAGTTGAAGGTTTTGGCTAATTTTGGACACAGGTGTGTGAAAATCTCACTTTTCTCTCCCCAGGTCGGTCTGGAATTTCTGGTTTTTTTTCTTCTGGAGTTGCTTCTGAGGGCCTCTTTGGGGGACGACCGCGAACTCTCTCCTCCCCCTCTCGTCTCCTCTCTCTCTTCTCTCGAAAAGACCTTGCTTCCGTGACCTTATCCCCCGAATTAAGGGATTTTTGGTCAGCCTTTTGCCCACCTACCAAGCCTGTCAACAGGGCTACTTCACCTACTCTTCTGACTGAGCCAATTTTTTTAACTTCTGCAGCTGTTGAGTGTGCAGGTTTTGCTGCGATTTTCCGGTGCTGTCAGAAGCTTATCTCTGGCCAATTTTCGTCCACTTGCACTAATATATATGGTCTTCCATCACGTGCAAATATCGGGCTGGTTGGGCAGCTGAGGAGGATATGGTGGGGCCACCAAATTGCTTACTCAGCAACTCCGGATTAAGACCAACTCGTGGACTGAGTTTTGGCTGCTGATTTGAGTGCTTTAATCCACTAATTTGACTGCTTTTTTTGATCAATTAGAAAGCTCATGTATATTAGTTTAAGATCTTGACCATTTTTCGCAATTATCTCCACCCAATTTTACAAGAAAGTACCTCAAAGTTGGCCATTTTCTTGCCCGAAAATGCCAAATTCAATGCAATTAGGTCCTTTTTGGCTCAATTTGATTGATTCTGCTTGGCCCAAATTCAATTTCAACTTAATTGATTACCAAGATGATGATTTAAGGGCTCGGGCGCAAATTTTGCAAAATTTACGAATTGGTCCCTCGACTTTTGGAAATTGCATTTTGGCCCCAACTTACCATTTGAATTCCAATCTGACCTCCTGGGCTTAGCTAGTCACATTTAGATCATTGGCCCCAACTTTTTTTCTTTTCTTTTCTTTTTAATCTTTTTTTTTTTTTATCTTTTATCTTCTTTGTTTTTTTTTTAGGGAAAACATCTTCCATTTTAAATACCTAGATAATATATATGCAATAATTTGGGCAAAAATTAGGAGTCAACAGAGACAAACTCTTATGTCTTAATTGATTTCTAGCCGACTCCAAAAGGCTTGTGTCAACTCTTGTATCATGAAGAATCATTTAAGTTTAATTCGAACTTAAAAAGAAATCCAAGGATTTGGGCCTACCGTCTACCTAGCTTTTGGGTATCACCTCTAAACCTTTTCTCCTTTTCCAACCTTGATGGAAAATTTGGGAGGGTTGCGATAGCCACGTGTCTCACATTTATTAATTGTATTGGTTTTTATCGATTTCTAATCATTAAATTCCATTTCTTGTTAAATTTAAGTGTTTTTAAAAAAGAGATCTAGATAAAATATCTCTTTACTTTTTTTAAGATAATATATGGGTAATTCAACCGAATCTATTTTTGAAGTATGTTACAGTATATTAATTCAACTAAAAATGTTTTACGAAGATTGAAGTGAATGGTATGTTACTCAATTCAGCCTAATTTCGAACATACACATGTATATTTCATTTAGTTGTACTTACCTCTGTTGAAATCAGCATATTCTAAGTATAGCTTCTGTCATGTAAAGCAAATCCCTTTTGCCAAAAAGTGCAGGTGATTTCTCCATGGCAGGGGCATTTTATAGTTTTTCACATAACTTGAACTTGAAGTTGAGTTAAAAAGATGAGATAAGAGAAAAATCCATGGGCTTTATTGTTCGACAGATCGTGCTTTCAATCTCACATGTCAAATAGAATAGAAATAATGGCTGAGGACAGAGATAATCTCGAGTTTAGAGAATATGACATTGAAATCTATACACTCTAAAATGAAAATTGAATCAAATCTGTCTAAAAGCTTAATATTCAAACTCTTGTTTCTATTATATGTGTATTTTAGTAAATTTTAAATTTAAACTTTCCAGCCGCATTTTGCATGTCCAAATGGAAAACAATCCCAAATATTTTACATAAAAAAAATTATTTGGCAGAAATTACCAAAACTACCATTTGGTATATTAGGCTTATGCACATGGGAGTCTCTTTTTCAAATAATAAAAGAAAGCTTTAGGTGAATATGAAAGTATCTGAGCGAGTAAATTCAAGCTGTATATCTGATCATAGCATTCCTTAATCTGTCCTTTTATCCGTCTTAGAAAGGATAAGAAAAGGAAAAGAAAAGCTGCACACCATTCAAATCAATTTCACAGTTTTGAGTTCAACGTATCAGAATTCATTGGTGGTTAGGCCACCATGAGAAGGCTCAGAAACACGCTGTGACAGAAGACGAGCAGTGTCTTTCCACCATGAGATCTCTCTCTCTTTCTCGGAGAGCTTCTGGTCCATACGCCCTAAAGATACTTCAAGCTCTTTGATTCGTTCTTGCAGTCTTGTTTCCAACAGCTCATGCAATCTCCTCTCGAGTTCAATAGGGGGAACTCCGCCCTGAAATTCAGTCACTTCGTCTTCGGGGTCCATTACTTCCCCAAAACTAGTGCTACAGCCACTTGCTGAAGCAGATTCCTTGGGTGCAACCTGCTTTATAGATCATAAGCTCTAACATTCAGATGAAGAGATAATCATCGACCAAACTCAAACAACTGTCGCTAAATTTATCCCAAAGTGGGGTCTGACTTTTGAGCAGAGCCTTGCATTACTTTTGTTTCAACAACCAGATAAAAAAAGAATGTACTCCTTCAAAGGCACAAACATAATGAATGAAACTAGAGAGAACTGGAGACGTGTTCCCCATCAATGGCCTTGAACTGAAGGGTCAGCTATAACAGCAACATATGCATCGAAGAGTACTTTTTTGGACTTATGAAAAGGCTTAAGCAAGCAGAGCACTGAACTCTGTGGATTCTGGAGTTCCTCCTTCATGTCCAGGGACAGAGAGCAATCATATTTTACAGAAATGAGAAGACAGCAAGAAAGTGGAAAATCAGAGAGCAAACAATGCATAAATTTACATTTGTTTCAAAATCCTTCAGCAGTTTGCATTGCCACCTTTCTACAGGAACACAGAAGAACATTTTCGATCACAAAAATTGAGTGTGACCACAAAGAATGACCATAAAATTGACCAACAATCTTCGTAGAAAACACTAAGCCCTGCACATAATAGCCAGGAAGATACATCTTTTTCCTCCCATTTTTCCCTTTCGCAATAGCACCAAGAGACACTGAGTGTGTAAATTGACAAGGGGGTTGGAAACAGGACAGGAGTTCAGTCACATATATATAATTTGCAGAAACAAAGCAAACCAAAATGTGACAGAAAAGCTGGCGCCTATAACTGGTTCTCTTTACTCTGATAGAGAGCAAAACCGTTCTGCATTTGACTAGAGAACAAATACAAATAAAAGAGAACTTGTGATGAAGAAAGTTCTCCATGCCTTCTGTGCTAAGTACTAGAAGGCTTGAACAGATGAGTAGGTAGCAATGGCGTGGAAGTAAAAAATCAGGAATGCAAATGAAGTAAAAATCTGACTGCCATGTGGAGTTCAATCTGACCAAATTAGGGGACAAACTGTCGAACATGCAGAATCAGAATAAACTAAAGCTCGGAAACTTTCTGCACCTGAAACCTTCAGATGTTGAGAGTCTGCTGCAGCATATGTTAACACACAATCGATCTAAATGATTGCTCTTATGCCAGCCTTTCACAGAACAAGTGAAGGAAACTTCAATTGAGGGAGGTTTACATCCCAAGACATCCAAAACAACTGAAAAACTATCATGGTTTTGACAGTAGAATACACAAAATTCTGCAACCAATTCCATGCACAGGCAAGCATCAAGGACCTCTAGTGTTCCACAGAGAGCCCCCTACATCCTGGAATCACGCAGAAAATCAGAAGACATAGAACCTTACCTTTATCATTTCCTGATATGATTGCTTGGAAGAGGTTCCAGCATCCAACTGAAGCTGCAAGCGCTCTAACTCCGCTTCTAATTCTGCTTCCAGTTCTTCAATCCCCTCCACAGGTTCTTGTCTAGACTCATATCCACTGGACTGATTCAACTGCATCTGTCTACGTTGTTCTAGCAAAAGAGATGGCCTTCTATGGGATTGCTCCGAAAGGTGGCTGCCACAGCTGAAGACTTCCTTCATGTCAGTCAAACAAGAGGCAACACTCTCCGTCAGCTCAAATGGTTCACGAGAAGAAACTTTCCTCTGTACTTTTCTTTGACATTCTGAAGAAAAAGCTCCATTTCTTTCCGCAAATCCTCCATTTTGCTGAGTTCATTCTTATTCGCAGCAATCAGATCTAAAAGACTCCCTGCAACTCCCAGGTTGAATGTATCCTCTTCCTATATTGTCCTGGATAGAGGAGCATGCAAGCAACAATCACTCATTTAAAGAATCCTTCATTTAATAGTGACGAAAGCAGAGAATATTTTCTTTTACCAAAAAAAAAAAAAAAAAAAGCAGAGAATATTTTCAGGGGAGCGTATGAAAGATGTTACGTATCACTTATTATGTATCAACTGGGGCGTTTGATGTGAATTGGCATGTTATTCCAGTTACACTAAAATGCACATCCCTGGCTCGAATGGTGAATCAAATTGCCGAAAGAGTATATATTCCTACATGGTAACCAGTTTTTGTCCACACGGGCATGGCTGGTGCCCTTTATAAAGAGTAAAAGGAGAAATTAATGTTGGATACACCCATTCCAGCTTCAGCATATAGCTTCTAGCCCTGAAACCTCTTAACCTTCACGTCCTAGCTTCCCTGCTTGGGGTTAGTAGGATAAACAATATACGGCGGATATGATCTTCAGATATCACCAGCAAAACAAATTCAGTTGGCTCAATTGTCCACACCACCAATCCTCATTTTGTTTAAACTTATATTGGTTCAACCCGCTGCATGAAAGGACTGAAGTACGTGCCAATTACAGAACTCTTTCCACAAAAAAAGATTTATGATCAGAATCACGAGGCAACCTCCAATACGAAGCTTCCATTGTACATCATAGGTTTTGAATTATCACTTAACCAGTGTTACAAAATAGGCAGGGAGGGAACCCTGCAATATCGTTCATGACCTCAAACTGTTATCACATTAATACCATTAATTTCGCTTTTCCTGAACCATCTACATCACAACTACATGCAGAAACAGGGCTTTGGCTTCCCACCAGTTAAATGTTCATAAAAATAACTTTTTTCAGATTTGGCCTAAATTCCACAACATATCAAAAGGATTAAGGGCGGAGTCAACCCAGACAAGTCAAAATTTTTCCAAATGAAACAGGTATAATTTGGCCATAGCGTTGTGATCACACAAGCATGTCATGAAAAACAACTCCAATTCTAATACCATACCAATTCCCTCAAACCATACATAGCATAATACACTTGCAAACAACCCATCTGACAGATCGTCCACACTCAGGAAACTTAGCATCGAGAATCAACGCTTTTCACATCGGAAAAGCTCAGAATCTGAAATAGTAATCGATCATCACCTGACTCATCCTTCCCGTGGACCGTGGCCGACGAACCATCCTCAACCTTCTTCCTTATCCTCGAAACGCTCAAACTCCCCAACCCATCTCCATGCTCCCTCTCTTCTTTCTCCCGAACCCGCCCCACCACACCCTTCTTCTCCTTGAGCCGTCTGAACCACCTCGAAATCGCCCGACCCGGCGACGAACGCTCGAACCCACAAGACCCCACTTCAACTTGCCGCCGAAGGCCGCTCATCTCGAACTCGGCGTCAACCCCACCCTCTTTCTCGTCCCCTCCTCCTTCTTCTTCCTCCTCCTCCTCGAGTAGTAAAACATCCGCGACTCGCATTCGGCGACCAAAGTATATATGCCCCCTGGAGGAGGCAAATCCTTCAAGAACTTGCTCCATGTGGGTCATAAAGAATCACAGAATGCAGGAAATGCAGAGCAAGAAAGTTAATGCAGCGCCATAAATGGCAAGAGCGACGGAGAAGAAGTTGGGCAGCCACTCTTTCAAATGGCAAAAAGAGCGAAAAAGGGAGGGAACGTTTCTCTCTCGATTTTTTTTTCCTTATTTTGAAAAATAAAGGTGAGGTTTTTAACGCTCCCCCCAAGAACTATCATCATCGGAATCCTCGAATCCTGTCTTCGGGATTGTTGCTGGGATTCATGGTTGCCAAACAAATAAAATAAAATGAAAAGAAGGCCGTAAAATCCGGACAAAAAGACAAGGAGGGAAGCTTCGGATAGGAACATTTATGAACAATAATAGCTAATAATAAATTATGTGGGGAATATTTCCTTTGTGCTTGAATGGTTATTATTATTCTCGTGATCGTGGGGGTATGCAGTGTGTTATTTAATTTCGTCGCGACATCGTATGATGGAGACAATATAATAGAGAGAGGGAGAGAGAAAAAAGATTGAATTTTGAAATTGAAATGCCATTTTTTGAATACTATATGGCAATGCCCAATTCATCCTCTAATGATGCTTGCAGTCTTTCAAGCATAGTTTAAGAGGCCATATTCAAGATTTATATGGAAGGACATGAATTGAAGCATTTTGTCTATTTCTATTTGCCTGTTTTAATAGGATAGTAGAGATTAATTCGTTAAAAGTCTTGTAGTTATTAGGGTATATGGACCATAAATCTTTTGCAGACATGACGTTTTCAAGCATCCCTTGAAAAAATATAGTTTATAAGTTGTTGATTTGTCCACTCATGACTATAAATTATGTACAACTCGGTAGGGTCACAAGTGGTTCCACAGTTTAATAACTTAGTTGATAATTCAATGAATTGATTAGAGATGCAAGCTTAGCTATATTTTGGCAATCTATGTAATTAGAAACCAAGTACCTCATGCTTATACGTGTGTGTGCGCATAAATGGGGAATAAAAACAAAAGAAAATGAGATTTCACTTCTTTAAAGAAATGAATTTAAAGCTTTGAAAGTTCGAAAAGTTTATCTTGAATTTGAAATCTATTCGAAATTTATGTGATTATTATATCATACTATTGAATATCATTATCTATTGTTTAAGGATATTTGATTATTATTCTTGCATAAAAGTTTAGGCCAAAGTTTTAGGATGAAGGTAGGGTCAGATTGGCCTTATAATATGCAGAGAGAAGCAGTTTGAGCTTGAAGAAGATGAACCATCTAAGAAGAAGATCCGTCTAAGGAGATGATCAACAGTAAGTTTTTCTAATTTTTTTATCATTTAAAAAAATTAAATTAGTAGATTTCAATATTTTTCTTAAACGCACCTCTTGAGCACCACAACTCTTAATTTTATTTTTAAAAAAGAAAGTAATTTCCGTATTTTCCTTCACCCAAGTTGGATGAAGTTAAGGAAAGACTTGATCATATTAATTGGATAAATTTTAAAATTTGATTGTTTTATTTGAAAGTTTCATGATTCAATTACACTTTTACAATAAGTTTTAAGATTTCTTGTGTACTTATACCTATATTTGGTATTTAAAGATATTCGGTTATCGTTCATTGGACATAAATAAAAATTTAAGCCAAAGTTTGAAGATTGAGGAGGGTCAGATCGGCCCTATAATATACAGAGAGAAAGTGGTTTCTTCACTTGCTAGAGATGGAAATAACTGAAAATCATATATAGAGAGGCACGCCCTCTGGGATTACATTTCCAATAGAGCACCGTCACACAGCTGATGAATCTAACATGACTGATATTTTCAAGCTTTTGGCCATAAAAGATTACCCAACGTTACTCATGACAGAAAGGAAACGGACAGAGGAGTCATTGAAAATCCTTGTGCTGTCAGCTATGCAAAAGGAAAAGTAGAATCTATTGTATCATTTGGAAGCTAGATCCAGAAGAACAGTACATACCATAAGGAGTACCTGCAGAACAGCGATGCCTAAACTATTTGATCCATCATAACTTGAATGGAAATCAAAGCTACTAGACAACGGAATGTACTCGAACTTTATCTAGTAAGTTCTACAAACTAGAAGAAAATGATGCTTCTAATGTATTTGTTGGAATCACCACATCATCCAACTCACTTGTTTAGCGTACGGGCAACTGTAAGAGCTAAAACTTCAGTGAACTTGGGGTCTCTAACTAAAGAAGCCGCATATTCTTCGATCTTGGTGCAATCGCTGCTTCTATTGCCAAAGCTGAGATTCTTGCTTAGATAAGAGGGCTTGGGGTCCTGAGGAAAACTGCTTCTGGAGAGACTGAGATCGAGAGCGATAGGCGGTTGTATGGAGCTTGGCGACATCGTTGGCATTAGTGTAAGATCGCGATTCACTAGCTGACCTCTTGGTGATTGGTCCGAGCGTAAAGGAAGGCGATCGCGGTTGGGGACATCAATGGTCCCGTGGTTGTGTAGTCCTTCATAGGTCGCAACAAGAAGAGTCCTGTCTTCTGCGCTCCTTTGGACCTATAATAATATCCATTGAGAATCGCCCGAAATTATGGTCAGCGCAAATAATATCCTTGTTCTGGTGGGAATCCAATGTGCAGGAATTACTTTCTCGGGGATGCATGAGTATGAGAATGAGTTTTCTTTATGACATCCCCATGAAATATGAGGGAGTTAAGTCCTTTGATAATCTGTTTTGTTTTGGTAAGGGTTTGATAATCTGTGTTGATCGCATGTTAATCTAAAAACTAACAAGTAATTAGGTATCATCAGAAAAGAGTGTTGAGTCCTATCTATTTTTGTACCATGCTAAGAAATGCAGTGCCTTAACTGGAAGAGATCTGGTTAATTAACATTTTTGAGACTTTTATTTCCTAGATCCAGCGTTGCATCTATGACGAGATACTACTCCACAAGCGCCGTTGTATTACAGAAGAGACGAAGTGTTCGAGCGAACATGATTTATACCTTCTTCTTGACGGGGCACCCCGGAGCCATGGAGCACCGATAATAAGCTCGAGGGGACGGATTATCCTTCGTGACCTTCTGTCCATATTTTCTCCATTGGTATCCATCTCTCACTACCTAAGCAATGAGAAGAACAACGACCCTCACTATACAAACTTAAGCAACCCGCTGACGCAGGTTTGCTAAATTGTGAAATCAAAGAAATAGCCAAACGGTTTCACTGCAAGAGACGTACCAAGCTCTTGTCCTCCTCGTCCACTTTGACACAGATCTTAGACGATTTAGTGAAAGGGAATTCTTCAATCCTTGCTCTCTTGTTGGAGTCGTGATGATATGGAGGACAATGGCTTTCCCGGAGATGGGTTTCAAGGATGCTGCACTTGCTCCCAATGACTTCAACCATGACTTTGAGAGTTTCATTCTCCTTCCTCAATCGTTTTAATTCATCTCGAAGTATTTTCTCCGGACCAAACGTATTTGAAGACATTTCCTATTTAAGAGAAGAATTTCAACATGAATTGCAGCATTCTAAATTTGACGAGATGGTTCAAATAATATATAATTTCTTTTCATGGCCTCAGAAAATTGACTCAATTGGTCTTTGAACTCATGTTGTTTCTAAGATCAAATGTCGAAATTTGCAAAAGAAAAACATTTGACGAATTAAACCTTTTGACAACTTTGGTTACGCAGAAGAAGAAATTTTCAGCAGAAGGGTTTTAAGAAGATCAAGAAACGCGTATTTTGTTCAAATCTGATGACCATCCAGACGTAATGGACCTGGCGTTGTATCTCGTTCGTCGATAAAGATTTCTTCAACCGGCATGTGTAATGAAGATCCGCAGAAACAAAGCCATACTAACCGTTTCCTTCTCATGAGAACCAGGAACATCCATGAACGAAAACATGAGCAGAGAGATAAGAGAACGAAACACTTCAACTCTGTTGGCAATGAGTAAGAGAGAGACCACGACGCCTATATATTGACGGAAGAAAACGATGAAGCAACAAGAGAATGGATAAGGCTTCGCTGTGATATATGCAGATTCAGATATGGGTGAGAGTCGATATTTCTTTAACGCGTACGATGGACTCAGACTCGTCTAAGTGAGCAGTTATGAGACCATATACAAGAAAGGAGATAACCCTTGAGGCGGCTGCTTTGTCTGGCCTTGCCTTGTTGGGGAGCAAGACGTTGAAAGTCAAACCCATGGTTTTGGGTTGGAAGAAATTATTTACAGTATTGGAGAATATCCTAGGATCGGGACGAGTGTACGTACAATAAATTACGTCACATCAATCACGTAATTGGCGTTCCAGTTTCCTCCCCACTTCCTCGGTCCGCCGTCATGTTTTACGAGAAGAAGTTTCAGTCCACTTTCTTCTGCTTTGGGTCTGACGTGTTTGAGTGGTTTCCGATCGAGATTTGACCGTATCTATCAGTCGATTGACTATTCGAGTGCGAAGTGTAGCTTATCGTACGAGGTACCAAGTGGGTAGGTACTTAGACTGCCTAATCCAGAATCATTTTGATTAACCGATTTAATTATATAGTTTGCAAAAAGACGAGATACTTGCATTCTGCTTGAGGCCTACAATTAAAGAGTGAATCAAGTGATTATTGGATCTATTCAGGAAATTATGTGGTTTGTGCTTTTGAATCAAATTAGAACTGTCTAATTAGATTATTAATCCACCGTGGAGTTGGATGGCTAGATTAGTTACGGTGCTTAATTTGAAGGTACTCCATATTTTATTTTTCTTTTTATATTATAATGATGCAAATTTTATTGTTCCGAGATCAAAGATGTGACTTTTTTGCAGTGCCAACAAATTTCAAAAGTGTTGAATGTCAAAATACTGTTGGTAAATGATAGATGATGTGACCAAAAAAAAAAAAAAAGAAATGTTAGGTGGCCTTTTTCAGGTAAATATTTAATAGTTTGTCCTTACCAACTTTAATTTGCAAAACTTACCAATGTAATAAATATGATATGAAATTACTAACACCAACTCAGAAAAATTTGCCGCTTTTTTTTCGGGTTAAATTATCTGTTAGTTTTATTTATCGACTTTCATTTGAGTTACTTACTGACATTCAATTTTTCAATTTATCAATTATTCTATTGAGTTGCCAGTTTTTATTTACCTTGGTTAGCAATCATTATATTTACTAACTATTTTTAAAGACCACCCCCAAAATTGGCGTGACTCAAACAGTTTTTCTCCCATTAGATTTCACAAATATTGGGCCTCAAACTCTCATTAAACTTACATACCAAAATTTATTTGATTTTTCAATTTGCCAACTGTTTATTAATCTTTTACAAATTTATTGGTAAGCAACTCAAATGAGAGTTTGTAACCCAAATTTAGTTGGTAATTTTATTGGAGAAGTTTGCATGTCACAAAAATAAAGGTTGATAATTTCATATAATAGTTGGCAAATTTAAGCCATTGGTAAGAAAGGTTAATAAGTTAGTAAATGATGAAAGAACGTTTTTTGACAAAAAAAAAAAAAGAAGAAGAAGAGAAATGGGTATTTATAAAAGCCAAATAAGCATTGGTAACTTACTCAAAAAGGAGTTTTTATCCGTAATATTATTCAGTGAGTTAATTGGAGAAACCTTGGTAATTGTTCTCTCTAATTGAGGTTGGCAATTTCCATATAAAAGAAAAAAATTGGTACATTTGAAAAGTTGGCAACTAAGGTAAAATAAAGTAATAATTCAACAGAAAAGAACTAGTTAATAAAAAAACAATAGACATTGATAAGCAACTCAAATGAGAGTTTGTAATTATTTATTAGTAACTTAATAGAAGAAAAGTGATAAGCCACCCAAATAAAGGTTGATAATTTTATAAAAATAGTTGATAAATTTAAGGCGTTGGTAATTAAGGCAAATAGAAATATTAAAAAGAAAAGAGATTTTTTTTTTTGTCAAAGATAAGAGGAGTTTGTAACTTTGAATATCAAAAGATTGAGAGCAAAAGTATTGAATTTGACTTCATATCAAAATCTAATGGATTCTATTATATCTTGAAGCCTCAAGGACTTTGTAAGATTCAAAATAATAGAAAAAGTGTAGACAAATAATTAGGAGCAAGTAAGGAAATTGCAAGGGATTTAAATAATAGGCCACTTTCATTCTTGGGTGTCTTTCTTACTTGATGACCGAAATTGAGAATTATCCAAAAAGTCCTAAATCTATTATACTTATGCCACTCAATTCGATCTTAAACATTTCAATCGTATCATTTAAGTCCTAAATCTTTGAAAATTTACCAATTTAGTCATAAACGTATTATTTAGATATTTAGCCAGAAGGACTACATAGGTAAATCATCAAGAGATTTAGGACTAAACTGGCAAATTATCACTAAATTGATGCTATTGAATGTATTACTACTAAATTAACAAATCGTTAAAATACTTTGGACTAAGTTAACATAATTGAAATGTTTAAGAACCGGCTTTCGTACAATGCTTGAACTTTTTGGACGATTTTCCCTATGGAAATTCAACAATAACCTTCAATGGAAATCAACAAGTGCAAAACAAAGTAAAAAGCTTACAGAAGTTGACTGGAAAAGCTTATATTCTCTAAGTTTTATACTAAACTTAAGAAAATCTAATCTCATTCAATTTCAAAGTTCAAAGCTTAACAAAGATCTAATCCAACAGATTACCTCTAAAGCCTTATGGACTCCTTGATTAATGTTGGATGATTCTTGTTTGAAGTGTTGAAATTTTTTTCATAGATATGTGCCTATGTAGATGTTTAGGAGAGATCTAGGTGATACTTCCTCTGTCTTTAATGGACCCCTTTGTGCATCTTGATCGTCCTCTGCAAGAATCTCTAATTGCTTCTTGATTTCTACGCTACTTCATGATTGACTCGTTACTACACCCAATCTTTTAGCTATAATCATCTCTTTGTTAAATGAGGGGTGATAATCCAAAATAATCCAAAACTAATAGTAAATATCGGAAAATTCGCATAAAAGTTGGTAAGTTTAAGAAGTTGATAAGAAAGATGAATAAAAGCTAGTGAAAACGAAAAAAGAGAAACTGATAACTCGTAGGCCGTAAAAAGAGTGTCAATGATTTCATAAAAATTTCATTAAGTTATCGATAAGTTACCTAATAGATGATAGGTAACATTTTGACCAGCGATTTTTATATTGATTAATGCTTCTAGAAAAGTCCCAGCACAGCACATGGGAAAAGATACGGGTCCTTAGTGGAAAGCAAATAGTGGAATAGTCCAGCTTTAGTCATACATTTAGAAGAGGAAAGGAAAGAGTCCATATTTCCTGCACTAAGCGACAAAGCTCATCACCATATTTTTTTCTTTTTGTTTTTATTTGTCCGAATGGATATCTTTCCAAGGTTGACGTGGGGTCCTGCAACGCGACGACAGTCAACTCCTCGTTACCGGAGTCCAACACGTGAATTCTGAAAAACTGATTGCGCATGCACCAGGCCACCAGTAATAGCCCCATGAGAGAGAGAGAGAGAGATAGAGTCTTTATGACTAACGATGGTCTTCTAGAATTGGCGGTGACTGTTGACTCGGAGAAACGTGGTCCACCAAAAAGATGATCCTATTCATTGAATGATTCGGATGCCAACAAACGTGAGTCATGTTGAAGATTCCATCTCGAGTTGACTCGCGTTTACTTAAGTTTGGGATCATAATTGGTCTATAATCACTCTTGTCCGCCAGCACCCACTTTAGAAATAAAGTACCAAATTAATTCGTCACGCCCATCTGTTTTCTAACGTTTCTTTTACGTTGTTGAAAAACTTAGAGTTTACTCTTGACTTTTATGCGAGTAAATACCAAGTTATGCAAACGGACTGCCCAGTTTAATGTGGGCCAAGCCATAAAAAAGAATACTCTGAATAATCACACAACGTGATGACTATGTGAGGGTAGATGTTACCTTATTATATCACTTAGTAAGGCATTTCTCATTTAAAGAATTGATGTTCTCATAAGCGTTGGCATGTATCGCCTGGTGAGTACCCCTCGATTCAACGGATGGTTTTGTCCACTTCTACCCTCTTTGTCATCGTTGG
>CM024528.1:31075377-31288905 GCA_014182385.1 Eucalyptus viminalis | reverse complement strand
AAAAACAAGTTTAATAAAGTATCTATTGCAAATTTTCCTTATAGTCAACTATTCATCTCAAGTTCTTTCCACCTTTAGTGAATTTGTACTTGTTCAAATCCGGATATTGATTTGAATCTCTAGCTACTACCTTTTTTTTTTCTATAAAAAATTTCTATATAAGGCAATCAAGTCTCTAGAGTGTTCAAATGTTCCATCTTAGTCACTTCACTAGATAAACAAAATCATTTATAGAAGACAGTTTTTGTGACATCTCAAATTTCTGATTATGTTTTCAATTAAATAAGTTTAGATTTTCATCGACGCACTTATAGTTCAATTCTCCAAGCTGGTCACTCACGAGATAACTAGTCTATCTGATGAGGCGATGTGAGACACCGGCACCCCTCAACGCGGCCCCCGATCCACTAGGGTCGCCCCAGCTCGCTCACCTATCACTTGTCCTAATGACATTCCACTCTGATACCATTTCAATTGTAGTGGGTCCCTAAAACCTGGGGGTTACATCTTCTAGATCGGTCCCAGCGCAGATCATATAACGGAAGCACACTTATCATCTCCCTAACCCGTACACAAACCAACAATACAATGCAATACACATCAACTACAAGCTTTCATATATATATATGCATCTTAGGGCTAGATCAATTCTACTTAAATACTAAGATGGATTATACACGTCGGTATACAAAAACAAGGCCAATGCTTTAACTAAGTTTGGCTAACCCAAAAAGAACCCGACTATACATCAAACATGTACATCTATCCATCAGCTAGTGTCGGCCATCCCAAAAATGGCAACCTCCACCAGTCACACGCTCCTACCACACCCATCTCGATGCATCGGCCGGCGGCGGTGGCAGCATCCCCATCATCCTCCAATCTCGGCGAACATGGACAGGCAAAAACTCTTGTATGACAGGGCCATTAGGCAACCCCACATCATACATAACCAAAACACGGATGTGGATAAACACCAAACCATGAACACCGACGCAGGGGTGCTTCGAGCACTCGACCTCGACATCAGACAATAATCCATAAAATGTACCACGGCTGATAGGTGGTAGAGGCATCTTTGAATCTGAAATGTTAATCCTCGAAGGGTGAGTACAACCACTCAGCAGTAAAGATCCACCAAACTACATAATGCGTCAAACAGAACAATCAAGGTATTGTGAATAAAGCACATATCATGCATGCATTCCAGCATACTTCACCTTAAGCCATGCATATGTCACCCTACAACGTGCATATACCACCATGCACTTGTACTTATATCATCAAGTAGCCATGCATATACCACTATGCAACATGCATATACCACCATGCACTTCATGCTTGGATTCCCATGAGGTTCATCCCATGCCATATGCACACATTCATGCGCATGATTCAATTCTCGATTTTTATCTTTCAATTAGATCACATCATTTTTTCCCAGGGACCAATGTTTGCATCCCTCATCTTATCGCTCGCACCCAACTTGGCATCGCAAGGAGCCTCCGGCACACACCTCCGGGCATCTGGCACACACCTCCGAACATCTCGTACCCCAACTAGCATTACCAGGAATCCCCCTGGCACACACCTCCAGGGCTTCCGGCACACACCTCCAAGCATCCTGACACTCCCGGGGTATCCTCGGCTCACACCTTTGACAGTATCATCATTATCATAATTTATATTAACATATGTATCTCAATTTCAATACGGCATTTGATGCAATAATATCAAAGGTCTAAACTAGCTTTTGATTTCATATAACATGCCAAATGTCACCACATATGCAGCCAAATCAACCACTCAAGACATTATATCACATGGAGCAAATTCATTTATTTTTGAAAAGACAGCAAATATTTGGATAAAAATAGATTGTACCCCTTTGGTCATAATTCTTGAAAAATTAGTAAACAGCCTTAATAAATTATAAAATTTCGACATGTTATATACGAGATCTAGAGGAAAATATTTCATGAAGAACACCATATCAAAAGAACATCATACAATTCGGTACAGTCCACACATCACAGTCTTTATAATTTCGGAATATTGCCATACACAGTTTATTAAAAAAATCAGTAAAAATCCTAAATCGCCTCCAAAAATTCTGAAATTTTTACATTTTATACAAAAATTCCAGAAGTAAATATTTACTTAAGAACTTGAAATCTAATTCGTGATAAATTAAAAACTATAACAACCATAACCGTCTATAATCCTGAGCATCGAATTCCAAATCTAACCGTTTCGGATAAAGATTGTTTCGCCAACCTAAACTCATCCATTTCCTCTAAAATTTTATTATATTACTCCTTAACATGTCATCGTCAACGTGCTTTCAGAAAACGAGATCAAATTGCAACTGAAATTTTTTATAAAATTCAAAGAATCACACTAGGTCAGCATTACGATTTCCAGATCTAACTTCTTCAAATAAAAATAGTTTCACCGGTTTATACTTGTTCATTTCTTCTACAATTGTGATATTTTACTCTCCCAGAAGTCCTCTACAAGTTTCATAAAGAAGTTGAAGCGAGATTTCAACTAGAAAATTGCATGCAGCTCACGAAATCGTCAAAGGTCGGACTGCCTTTCTAGAAAACAGAATGCTAGGCTAAGACACTTCTCCCAAAAGCTTCGAAATTTCTTCACCTATACCACATCTGAAGTTTTCCATTCACCACACCCACATCATAGTAAGAAAAGGGTAGATTAATGGACTCTACTTGCCTCTAATCTGAGCAAAACACAGCAAACACACGGTGGGGCAAGGCGGCTCGACGGGGGGACTCGGCGCACGCACGGTGGCGATAGACGTCCTTCTTCCTTTTTCCATTCCTCTCTTCCTCTCTTCCTCTCCTTCGCACGACACTCCTCTCAGTTGAATCCCTCGAGTAATCCGCCCCCCTCTCTCCTCTCTAATTTCTTCCTTTCAATGATTAGCAATCATTCGCCTTGCATGCATTGACACTTGGCTTACTTCCTGAGACAAATAAAGAAACATGCAAACCGGTTTCTCCCCTCCCCCTTGGTCGACGGCAGCCCCCTCTTGGGCTTCATGGGCCGGTCGAATGGTGGGGTTGTGGGCTAGGTTTTAGGGCCGGCTTGGCCTAAGAATTTCGGCCCACTCTCCTTAAAAAATCTAACCTAAATTCCCCACTTATAAAAATACTTAATTGCATTTTAGTTGGCCATAAAATTTTGTAACACAAATTAATAGAATCCAACTTATAAAACGCATAGCCAAAAATAGAATTTTCCCCATCAATCAATTCTCCAATAGAATGCTTGGCCTTAATTTATTGTGATCCATTGGTCTAAAGGCCATACATAGTCCTATGGCATTTCCATCCCCTTTCCATAGGTTTTAATGTATCTGGTGGCCGCAATGATTTTTTTTTCTTTTTAGGATGCCACAAGCTAATAAGGAATCTAAATGCAATGTATTTGAGAATTCAACTAGGAATCGATTGCTTGACCTTTTTAATTTACAAGGATCATTACAACACTGTCAAAATCGAACAGAGATTAGTGATAGGTCGATTCAGAGGTTGATTTGACTGAAATATGTGATTAGAGTATGGATGATTCCATCTGATTTCAATATTATCATTAACCCACACTAGACCGATTTTTCTGTTGTTTTGGGTACCTTGTGTCCGTATTTGAAACCTCAAGATTTTCACGGCAACCGAGAGTCGCCAATGTGTTGAAGATCTATGTTGTGGCTCGAAATCAATCGACCACGGGTCAATTGCATTGAAAATTCCTAAAGCTAACCGGTAGATTATGACATGCTAAAATCGCGCGAAATTGAAATCAACCGTGAATTTAACCCGAATTCAAAAATTGAAAGTTCTGTCATGTCACAATTCATTGTAGGAACATCGACTCATCTTCAAAATATTTTTCTGCAAACCGAGATTTTTGGCGGAAAAGTAAAGTAAGGCCGTTTTCTATCGGGAAAATCTAAGGGTCATTTTTAGTCGCGCTTTTAGGATGCAAGTTGGATCATTTGATAGGGAAAAATCATAAGAGAGACAAGGACACAGAGGCTGATTTGTTTGGGCTTCAATTCGATTTATTTGAAGAGAATTGATTGGAATTTAAGGGGAATTGAAGAGGAAATGTTACAAATTCGTATGCCATGGGGTACATGACATTTTGGACTCTTTGGAAAGCTTCTTGAGAAAGCCAAGGTGTGGATAAGGAGCAGAGGACAAGGAATCAGCTGGTGGGGGCAAGGCAAGGAAGATTTGGCCAACTATTGAAGGCATAGAAGCCACCTTGGGGTCCCCCTCTTGCAGCAGCCTTTTTTTTCCTCAATCCACTTGCTTTTGATAACGCTAGTATGAACACCTTGGGGGTGAATAGGTGTTAATGAAGTTTTCGCAAGACTTAACAACTTAATTCGACTGATAAAAAAACAGTAGATTGAAGATATAAAAGATTATAAGCTGATATATAAGACTACGAATTAAGTAAAGAGATTAGGAAAAGAGCATTGAAACACAAGGTTTATAGTGGTTCGGCTTAGACCAAGTCTACGTCCACTCTCCCGCACTAACAGCCTACTGGCTAGATTCCACTAAGAATCAAAAGAGATTTTACAGTATCACATCCTTAATTCCACAATGTAGAGACTCCATTACACTTCCTCAAGGTCTCTCGAGAATTTGATCTCTCTTTTGAGTACAGTTTAAGCTCAACAAATTGTAACAGCAAAGAACTAAGAGTTTCAGACTTTAGAATTTTTCTTTCACTCGAATAACTTGAGCATCCTCCTTATATGCTTCTCCTTGCCATCATAACTATTGGCACCTTCCAAAGAAGTTCTTCTAATCTACCCATTGGACATAATCAATACGGAAGATCTCGAGTTATTTAAGGAATGTGATGATAGCCCACCAATCCTACTCGCTCATACAATCAGGATCTAGGTTTCCATAAGTAAAACCTTCTAAGTATACTTGGCCATTCAACGGATCTAATTATTCAAGTTGATTTCAATAAGAATAATTGATCACGAACCTTCTAAGTATACTTTGCTATCTCCAACCGTGATATATTCTTCAACCGTACAAATCAAATCCTTAAAGATATACTTGTATCTGGATAAGTCTTCTTCATTGGATGAAACTTTTCTTCGTGGGTCTGGAAACTATCAGTGAGGGAAGACTTTAAATCTTGACTCTAGAGGTCTTCAAACTTTGACAATAGAATCTGCAAGTCTTTAGATCAAATTGAAGGAAACATTTTGTCAACTTCAAAACAGATAAAGAAGTTTTCTCCAATAGCTTTCTCCATTGTTGAGTGCCTTTTGAAGCTTCAAAGAACCAGAGAAAACCCCAGCACATCCCCCTTAGCCATCGCACGTACGCTGAAACCACCGTTAGACCTTCTTCCTCCTCTGTTTTCTCTTATGTCGGTTTCTACTCCAGCTGACCTTTCACCAAAAATCTGAGTTAAAAGTGATATTCTAGGATGAATTAGCCTTCGTGCCACCCACCGTTGTGCTCAGAACATCTAAACCGTTCAAAAGAGCCCAAACTCACGTTGAACGGAGCTATCAGCCATCCTGTACGCCAGCGAGAAGAAACCAGTCGCCGGTCAGTCTGTCCCTTGCCTACCTACACTATTTCGTGATTTTCTTCATTTTTCTCCTATTTCGACCCTTTCTTTGCCTATTCCATCTACCTACAAGACCCCCTTGACCCCCAGGAGCCACCGATTGCCAACCACCCTCTCTCTGGAGGTCCGATCAACCCATTTCTTCGTCGTTCAGCCTTAGTTCTCCTCTGTCTAGCAAGAGCAGAAGCAGAAACCAAACCTATAAGGAGTCTAGGACTTCGTGGCCCCTTTCGAGCCCTTCCTAGCCTCTGTTGGTGTCACCGCTTCGAGGATTGTCACTCACCTTCGCGTTGTGGTCGCCATGGACTCACCGGCTTGCAAATTCGATGAGTTTAACTCACTAGTCCTCGCTTAGTAGGTTAATAACATTTAAGGGGTGTTTAGATTAGACTAAGTATGTTTAGGTGGTTGGATTAGTTTGTTTAATTGTTAATTAGATTAAGAGATATCATTAGTTTAATGGATAATTAATTAAGGCTAAGTAGATGATTAGATTAGTGTAATCTTGATTAGGCCTTAATTAATTATTTTAGATTAATTAATTATTTTGAATTTATAAATATTATTTTATTAAATTATATTAATACAATAAAATATTATTTATTTAATTTTTGTAATAAATTTAATTATTTATTATTTTCAGGAATTAGATCGGATATGCTAACCAGAATTTCGTGCTTATTGTTGTGGTGCATTCCATTTATTTAATTGATTGCTAGTTTGTGAGAATTTAAGGTCCCATACTTTTTAATTTCAGTAATTAATTAGGAAATCACCGGGTGTCGATTTACAGCGCCAAAAATATGTTATGGGCTATTGAACCGGTGGGATGTTCTAAAGTAAAATATTGTATTTTTGTTAAGCCGATTTTGTACCCGTACACGGCTATTTGTATCAAGTATGGTAAACTATATCAACCTACGGGTGATATGTCAACTTAGCAGAGAGTAGTATACCGATATACTATATCAGCCTGTGGGCATATATGTCAGCTTAGCAGAGAGCAGTATACCTTATTAGCTTAGATTGAGCAGTGTCGGTATACTATATTGGCCTACGGGCGATATGTTAGCTTAGCAAAGAGCAATATGCTTGATCATCTAAGAAGCGAGCTATACTATCTATTTATTAGCTTAATAGTGAGTAGTCATGATATGAGCAGAATTTATAGATAGTATTAATTAAGCCGACCAAGGAAAGGGTCTTGATGATAAGTAATCGAATGAGTCAATTGATCGATACTTCAATCCAATTGATTGAATTGATTGAATGATATGGTTGCGAGTTTATGAATTGAACTGACCTACAGGAAAAGACTAAGGCCAAGGTGAGTCCTATACCTCGTGATTGTGCATAGGCGACCCTTAGGGTGTATTTTCTTCCTAGTTGGGTCTTAGGGGGTAGAGCTCGCTGAGATGTCGTCTCACCCTATTGTGGGATAACAATTTTAGGCCCATAGATGGCAGCCCCGCTATAACATTTTGACAATCGAAGAAGTTCATTGGACAAAGTTATTGCAGTCCGATACACGAGCACCCTAAAGGGTTAGAATATGTGTTGGTGAAATCCATAGTCTGGGTTTATGCGGGTTTACCTAAAAAGGTGCCCCATCAATACAGGTCATGGTATCGTCATTATAGTGATGATCGAAGGGAGGGCCCTGTGTCGGAATCTGATATACCTCTGTATGTGATGAAGGTTGCTTTTGGAAAGGGTACTGCATACCCTAAAGATGGATCGGTGGTGGACGTGAAGGATCCCAAGCTTGATGATTATGATTCTCCAGAGTACTCGGACGTGGGCTCCAGCTAGAGCGTAGAAGAATGAGAGATCGTGGAGGATGATGACCCAGAGTAATTTGGAAACCCCCACTCTTGTCTGCAGACTATGTTTTCTAATTGGCCTGTGTAGAACCTAACTTTAATAGGTTGTATAGTAATATATACATTATGGCCGGTAATGTATCTAAGTGTGGTTGTGATTTTCAAGTTCAAAAAATATGGCCCTACTTTCCTATCCTAATGTTTTATTGTTTGAGGATTAATTATATGTTTCCGCATGCGTATTCAATTGAATGGGTCGGCAATGCGTCCTGGGACCTCACTATTAATCGACTAAGGAGGGATGGGCACGTGCTCGGAGGATTGGGGCGTGACAGTTTTCCAATCACTTTTGGCTATAGATCAATCAATCCATTAGCTTGCCAGTAAGAGACATTTTCTTGGAAATGACATCACACTCAATTGATTGTCATTATTTTCAATCTTCTTTTGACCCCCTAACAACTTTGTTATTACTTATGATTCTCAATTGGCATATTACAATTTGATGAGATCCAAGATTTAAATTATTTATATCTATCTTGTGAATCTATAAAATATTGTATTGTAAACGTATCTATCAATTCACCATTGAAAGTCCACCAATTTATTTATATAATATGTTTTAGCAGTGAAAGGGACTAGTTTATATCCTATTTCATGTTGTATTAGTATATTCTTTTTATAGCTTCTCAACAATATATGACACTTTATAAATTACTAGCCCATTATAAATTATGTGGCACAAGACCATTCTCTTTCTCAAACATAGCGCTTATGAGAAAATAATTCGCTACAAACTTTCATGTTATGCATAACGTGTACTTGAAATCACTATGCCTATGTGTGCCCTCCAAACCTTTTACAAAATGCCCTAAAAACCTCTCCCCCACTGCCACCACCAGCAATCCTCAAAACTCGAAGAAAATGCCACTCCACTTCCCACTTGCCTCTTCTCCATCATCAGGCGCAAGAAATGATTCAATGGATAAGAAATGTCAAACTCCGCAGAGACACTAGTTGCAATGATTTGGCTATGACATGCCACAAAGAAACAAGATTATGCAGATGATACCCCGCTCATTTTTTTGTTGAGTATGCCTTAAATTCTCCGTGGACTTGGGCCAATGTTAAGAGTTGGTAGCACAATTTTGTTGATGTTTCCGCATTAGTCATAACAATATGGTATTAGAGTTTTAGGGTTATTTCGATCTCCCAGTGGCGGCTTCAATTGCAACAACCAAATTTGATATTGAGAAGTTTGATGGGAGTGGCGGTTTCACCCTATGGAAAATTCGTATGTTGGCTATTCTTACGCAATAACGTTTGAAGAAAACTCTACTTGGAAAAGTGAAGAAATCAAAAAACATGTCGGATGAAACTTGGGACGAATTGAACGAAAAAAGCTTTATCTACTATTTAGTTGTGTCTAATGAATGAAGTTCTGCAAGAGGTATTAGATCATAAAATTGCTACGAGTTTATGGAAGAAATCGATATATATATTTTTACATAAAATCCCTCACCAATTGATTAGGGCTTATCAGCAATTCTTCACTCTTCGTATGGCTAAAGGTGCTTCCACTAAATTTCATATTTATGATTTCAATCTATTATCTTTGAATCAAGAAGTATTGATATTAAAATTTAAGATCAGGATTAAGCTCTCTTACTGTTAGTTTCACTACCACCCTCTTATAAGAATTTTAGAGAAACCATCGATTGTTAATAGAGAAACTATCAATATTGAAGATGTCAAGACTAGTCTTCTAAATAAGCATAAACCAGTTATAAAGTGATTTTTAAAGGCAATAATGATAATGGGCCCGCTTTTGTTGCTAAGAGAAAGTTTGTCAAGAGAAATTGGTCAAAATTGAAGTATAAGGATTTGACTTGCAACTACTGTAATTCCATTGGGGCATATTAAGATAAATTGTTTGAAATTGAAAGTAAAGTGGCAAAGAGAAAATCATTAGAATCAACAAAACCAATGGAATGCAAATTGGCAAAACTATCAGAACAATCAAAACAGATAGAATTAAGGAAATGAAAATCCTACTCAACCTAGTGTTGTTGAAGAAGAAAACAAAGATTGGTTATCAGAATGATAAAGAGACACTAAATGAATGTTGGGTTCTTCATTCAAACTATTTGTATCACATGTGTACTAATTGTGATGGGTCTCTACATATAAGGGATATAATGGTGGAGTTATTTATATGGGAAAAATGCTAAGTGAAAAGCAGTTGGGATTGGGATTGTTGGCATTAAGATGCATGATAGTATGATGAAACCTTGGGAAATGTCATATATGTTCCTAATTTGAAGAAGAACATCATCTTTTTGGGTATACTTTGATGCTAATGGTTGTTGGTTTACAGCTAAAGGTGGAGTTATGAAGATTATGAGATGTCCATTTTTATTGATGAAATGGCTAAAAATTGCCACTTTGTATTAGATACAATGTACTACAATAATTGAATCGACAATAGTCTTATCCACTATGATAGAATCAAACAATACTAAATTATGCATATGAGATCAGACCATATGAGTATTGGAATGTTGAAGGAGTTGAGTAAGAGAGGTCTTTTGTGTGGCCAGAAAATTGAAAAATTGGACTTCTACGAGTAATGTGTTTTTGAGAAACAAAATTGCTTTTTAAGATAGGAATTCACTATAAAAAGGACACTTTGGATTAGATTCATTATGATCTTTGGGGGCCTACACAAATTCTTTTGAAAGGCCTTGGTTTGAGGTATTTACTCACTTTTAATATTTCAAGGAAGGTTTAGGTCTATTTTCTAAAGTAGAAGAGTGATGTTTTTGTTTCATTTAAGCAATAAAAAACATTGATTAAGAAGCAACCTGCTAATAAGATTAAGAGACTAAGAATAGATAATGAGCTAAAATTTTGTGGAGGCGAATTTAATGAGTTTTACAAGATAAAGGCATCATGAGGCATTATATTATAATGAATGCACCACAACAAAATGGTATTGCAAAATGCATGAATAGAACCTTTATTGATACCAAAATTTTGACTAAACATGTAGAAATTATTTACATAGGAAATTAAAGATTAGTCTTTAACCCCTAAACAAAAATATTACTTAAATTGCATGTAGATATTTAGAGCTTTTGCATTAAAAGCCCACATAATTGCAATGGACTAGGGCAAAGAAGTGAAATAGTGGTGTTAGTTCTTAAGTGGCCAATTTTGCATGTGCCTACCCTATGAGGTCCTTAATTTGGGAAATTGATCTAATCATTGGAATTTTATGTCAAAAATCCTACGTCACATGGTAAGTGGAAAAGAAGCAATTGGTAAGAGCATCAAATAGCTTGACACCCGAGACATTTTTTGTCACGCCCCAACCCCCAAGCACGCAAACATCCCACGACGATTGATAAATTTGCAATGTCCCACAATGCATCATCGACCCATTCTTTTTTTATCTTTCAATTAAACGCAAGCGGAAGCATTTGATATAAACAACACCCAGTCAATCATAATAAATATAATAGGGATAGCACATAAAACACCATAACATCAAACCAACACTTCAATTACAAATTTACTGTTAACTCTAGGAAGTTTAGTGGTAACAAGCCCTTACACCAACAACTTCCAACCAACTAACAAAAACCAACAATAGGTTAGGGTTAATCTAAACTTCACTAAAGCTAGGCCAAATCTCTCATCTCTATAGGGACCCCAAACCGAGCATGACATTCTCCATAATACGAGCTTGAAAAATATTAAACAACAACGGGGTGAGATGAAAAATATCTCAACGAGTTAATGACCTAAACATGCAACATTATATCAATGGCACATCAATAGCAAAGCAACCCTTGCTTTGCCTTAACAATGAACATGGTCAGGTAACCAACACTAAAGACAAATATTAAAGTTGTCATGTAACCCATAGGCATCCTTATCTTGCCTTGGCACATCCTGCACATTAGTTAATCACATATGCCAATATTGATGCATTAAACATAACTAATAATTAGAACACAATCCATAATATACATGCGCATTGCCATCACACGTGCTCCAATTATTATGACCCCTCGAATCACGGCCACCACAAGGGTTGGCGGTCTTCCGACATGATCGAGTATCATCCACCCTATCAGGCACGGCAACGTCTAGAACCCCCCACCTAAATGACATTCCATAAAGGAGCATCGATCCGGCCTCAACCGTGACTCGACATTTGGAACCCCGCCGAGCATCCGTTAAACATTAGGCATTGTTGACACCCGAAATTTTATCGTTTTTTTAACGTCCATTGTTTGCAAAAATATAAAAAAATAAAGAGCCAAAAAGAAAATAAAGAAAACAAAACAAAAAAAGAAAACAAAAGAAAAGAAAACAAAAGAGAACAAAAAGAAAAAATAAAACGAAATGAAAAGCAAAAGAAAAATTAGAAACAAAAAGAAAACAAAGAAAGAAAAAAAAAAGAAGAATATAAAAGGGTGGCGCTCTCTCGCTCGGGGGGCTTTTCTCTCTCTCGGGGAAAAAAGGGGGGAACAGACTCTCATTTCTCTTGGGCCATTTCACGATCGTTTTGGGGTTCACAGGGGAATCTCTCTCTCCTCACACGCTCTCTTTCTCTCTCCTCACATGGTCTCTCTCTCTCTTTTTCGCTCATTGGGTTTTTGGCCGAAAAGACGTGGGGATTCTCTGGAGAAAGGGGGGATTGGCGGGGGGATCGGGATTCTCTCGGAGGCGGGGACTTTCTCTCTCTGACGCCCGCAAGCTCTCTCTCCCTCTTGGGGGTTTCGCACACAGAGGCTCTGGGGGAGGATTCTAGCTCGGGAGGAACGGTTTTCTCTGGCCTTTTCACGCTCTCTCTCTATGGGTGTGGGGGAAAGCCAGACGGTCTTCATCTCTTGTTCGGTGGAGAGCTCACGAGGAAGAAAGGGGAATCGAGGAGAGGAAAAAGGATCGATCGTCATCGCTCGATTCCCCGGCCTTGCGTGCGATTTCGATCGATCGGAGGGGACGGCGGTCACGCCGACGACGATGCCGGTGGTTCTGTTCGCTGGATCTGACCCGATCTAAAGACGACTGGAGATCCGCTTTATCTTTCGCCATTGTCGGACTCGAATCTCTGGGGATCGGGCTCACCGAATCGGTGAGCTCTCTTTCTCTCTCTTTTGATCCGTTAGGGTTTTGGTCTCCGATTTCTCGTTCGCCATTTCTGACTCGAACGATTTTTCTTTCGGCTCTCTCTCGCGCACCGGATCTGACTCGCTGAAACGGCCGGTCGAAGAGCGTCATCTCTAAGACCAACTTTGGCTTGGTCTTAGTTCTCATACGACAACTTCAGTGGCTTCTTTGAACTGAGGTTTGACCTCCGTAGTCACTGTTTTCTTAGTTTTCTCTATTGGAAGTGTTGTGTTCACTTACTCAACCTGCATGATATGGTATTTGTTGCACTGAGTTGTTTTCTGTGATGAGCAATTACTACGCATATAAAGGCTTGCTCGCCAAATATGTTTGAGCGACAGAATCAATTTGATTGCTGAACATGACCTAGTAGTGTAAATGCTTATTTACCATTTGTCACATCACCTCTAGACTGTCGACTATCTTAATTCCCAAGTGTTCACTCATCTATCAAATGAAAATTTTGATTTGCAACTTGAGATCTGTATTGCTAGAGCTGAAAAGTGTGATGTTCGGTTGAATCTAGCACTCTATTATCTTAAAAAAAAACTGATAGTCTTGATATGATTTTATTAGTGCAAACAGCGATTTAATCATGTTTGATGAGGAATTGATTTTTTTTGTTGGGATAAATAGATCATAGGTCATGCTTCTATTAAACAGACTTTAGATATTAGATACTCTGTTCTTGTATAGATCGTTTTGGTTGATTGATGTATCTCTGCTCTTGATTTTTTTTAGAAAAATATGCATGCTGAGTTTGATAATGTTGTTTTCTTTGAAGTTGATTATGGCATCTGCTGTATACTTTCTGATGGACCAAGTGAATATAAAAAAACATAGGGGTTCACAGGGTTTACAAGCTTCAGATTTTGTGGTTCTCTTTGGTTTTCTGCTGAAGTATTGTGTTAAGATTCTCTTGCTTGTCTTTCTCTTGAATTGTACTTTCGTATGGTGAAAATCCAAGTAACACAAAAAGTTGGTTGTCTTGATAGGATGTTAATCATGCTTGGTGAGGAACTGACTTCTAATGGAGTAGAATTTAGATCATAGATGGGTGCTTTATGAAATGCCTTTGGTTACAATATATAGAATTCTTTGGAGTTGATTTGATTAGAAACGCTGTCTTTTCTGTGGCTAATTACTGTTAGTTTTAAAGATAAGATAGTAGATTTGTCCAATTGCTTTTAATATTGTTGTAGAGTGACGGTGTGACATGCTATCATGTTCTATTTTTGATTGACCTCTTCATGCTCTTGAATTTTTAGAAATTCACGTGTTAAAATTTTGAGAAGCTTCCTCGTGAAAATTGTTCTTATGATGCTGATTTCACATGATTTGTGTATCAATTGGACTCAACTTCTCTTGTGATTCGCATGATAGAAAATTGTCATGAAAAATGAAATTCATGACCCTTATTTTGCCCTTATCAAAGCTGATTTTGTTACTTTGCTATGATTCTCTTATTAAGAAACTCAAAAATTGGATTCTTAACAAAATTTGTTCGTCTCTCTTTTTGTTCGTGCTGTGGTAAAATTTCATATTCTTCGGATTTTCTTTTAGGTCAAATCACTATTAATGTGTCATGACATCCCGATATTTTGCAGCAATTCCGACGTGATATTGTGCATTCTTGAATTTTCTTTAACTTCTATATAGCTCACGTTAAAAACATTTTCCACGAAAATTGTTACCATGATTGGATGTGCATTTGATTCTAACTTGAGGTTAGTTTGGTTATTAATTGATGCCAATTTGATCAAGAAAATTCATACGTGCTTGTGGCAAGACATCACTTCAATTTCATGGCAATTTGTCATCAAACAATTACAATTTATAGTCTCACGTGTTCTGTTACAACATTGATTGCATGCTGGAAGTTGTGGATTAAGCATTGATTAGATGGACATACATGTAGCATGAACACGCTTGATGATGCGTATTGTTTGGTGAATGATCTTTTATCAGCAAATTCACTTGTTTGGTTAACTGAGAACCAAAGTTATATGACTTGGATGTATGTCATATTATATGCTTTGCATGTAATCATTTGATAAATGATTTTGGTGCGACACATATTAATGCTGAACTTTAGGATATCACTCGAAACTTGACTTCGTATTGAACTTCTTTTAAACAATTGATTTTGATATGATGTATTGTTTTTGGTTGCTTGATGTGTTTGATTGTTTCTTTTATTTGTATGCACCTAGTCATAAATTTCTTAGATTAGGTTTAGATTAGGACCTTGAGGATGGAGAAGGCATGAAGGTGGTGGAGGTTGATGTCCATTCCGACCATTGTCTTGTACTATTTGTTTTCCTGATATATGTCTCGGGTTCTATGCATTGTATAAAACCCGACGAGTTGCGGGTTTCCTTTCTTTCTCGTTTGTTTTCTCTTTTATATTTTTTAGGACTGCCTGATAGGTTTAACTGCTTTTCTTGATTGTTTACTTCATGTTTTGTAATTTCAATTTCATTGGTTGTTTTCCTTTTTTTTTTTTTTAGAAATAGAATAGCATGAAAATGATCAACCACGCATGATCACTTAGTATAGGAATTGATGATCCTGAAAATATAAAAAGAAACGCATGGACATGTTAGGAAAAGCACAACATACTGTTTAGGTACCGAAAGGGCGCTAATAGCAATATTAGCGTAACCCAAATCCCGAACCTAGATATCTGGTTGCGTAGGAATCGAGGGAACACTCCCGACCCTCGATTGGGTTTCTAGCCGACCCCCAAAGTTGAGGCTAGTGGCGACTCCTGTATATTTTTTAGGTTGTTAAATACCTAGATCATATAAATAAATCCGCTGTCACGCGGGGTATGAACTTGGGAGAGCTCGTGATCTCGTGAGGGAACTCTAGTGATCAAAGTACCCCTAAACCCGACTTTTCCCATCCTTGAATACTATTTCGAGGGGGCGGCGAGATCGGGTCGCGACAGGCTTCACCCCCAAACTCTCGTTGGGTGACGGGTTCTATTAAGTGACCACTCAAGCATGCCAACACTCAAGCGAATTTTATCTACCATCAATTAACTCAGTGTAAAAGAGTTCATGCTCAAATAATAAATCTCAGAAAATATTTACACTTAAAATTCCAATAAAAAAATCACATGTGGTCATGTACTCAAAATCAACCCACCAAATTTTGCATACTTTCATTTTAAAGCCCCAATTGCCCCATTTAAAACATAAAACATGGCATCCAAACACGACACCTCAAATTTGCCATTTTCGTGTAAGTAAAATCTTATTTAAAAATAGTATACAAGGTTTCTAACTTGGGCAATAAATTTTCATGGCATCACAAGCTTAAACCAACATAAAACATGCAAAGATTCATCCCATAAATCAAGTATAAAACACATGAAAATCACCCCTTATTGCACTATTGCGATAGCTTATCAACCCTAATCAATAGCTTATCATCCATTTAGCGATGACTTATCATCCCTTTGGTGATAGCTTATAATCTATTCGCGATAACCAATTAAGTCCACTTATTGCCTATCACGATAACCTATCAACTAAACCATCATTAATTAGGTCTAACTACCATTAGAGTTAATTTGAACTAGGGGTGGCAAATGGGTGGATCGGATTGAAAATGAGTTGACCCATATTTGACCCATTTAACCCGTTTTGACCTATATTCTTGTAGTGTAAATCTAGTGACCCATACCCGACCCAACCCGTATCCGACCCATACCCGACCGGACCTTTATTGCTAAAACCTATTAATATTCTAGGAAAACCCACTTATACTATATGCTAATTGGATTAAAACTTCAAATATAATTTTAATCGAATATTAATTTTTAAATATAATTTTTAATCATTTTATTTTTAAAATATAATTCTAATTTTAATCGAATTTAATTATTTTTATTTTTAATTGACTGCCGGCAAGCTCAAGCCTCGCTTGGCCTGTCGCCGATCGTTGCTTTTCCGACCACCAACAAAAGAAAGAAGGAAAAGAAAGAAAAATGAAAAGAAAAAAATTGAAATATGAAAAATAATTATAATTTTGATCTTTTTTAAAAGAAAACATTTTTATTAAGTTAAGAAAGGCCATGGGTTTAAACTTTAAAGTGGGTTTCATTTCTTAATAATCCATTTAGATCCATTTCTTTTTGTGTTTTACTTTCCCACACCCATTTTTTACCCATATTTAACTTTCACTTGATCAAATTCTGACTCATATTTAACTTTCACTTAACCAATTTCTGACCCATTTAACTAAAAATGGGTCATAATATGGGTTTATGACCCATTTTGCCAGCTCTCTAAACTACCTCTAAACGCAATTAACACCCTAATCAAAGATTATATAGTTAACTCATGGTTTTACGGTGATGGCAAGTTAACGGCGATGGTGGCACCACAATGGCGGTAGTGGCTTGAGCTCCTGGCTAGGGAAGCTTGGTGGTTTGGTGGTGGTCCGACGGTGATAGTGGCTCACAGCTTGAAGGAAAGCGAACAACAAGGTTGCATAGTACAATGACCTAAGGCAGCAAATCAAGAGAGAAAGAGAGAAGAATAGGTATGAGATGAGAGAGAGGGACAAAGGAAAATTCATCCAAAGGGAGGGGTAGAGAGAGAAAGTGAGAGAAATGAAAGAAAACGTGGAAAAAGTGGGAAAGAAGTTGGCTATTAATGCCCATTGACTTAATGTCTTAACTCGGGGAGCAATGGCCCTCCTTTCCAAATTGGGACAAGGGTAGATTTCAACCACACAATTGCCTAAACTTGGGGAGCAATAAGCAGTTTTGGCCATCCAATAGTCTAAGCATGGAGAGAAAGGGTTGATCTCAACCAAGCAATTGCCTAGGCTTGTCCTCCAAGCTTGGGCGTATGGCCCTCTCCCTCTTATGTAATGAACAATTTCGAGCAACTTTTGAAATAAAATGTCATTATCTTATTAGACAGATTAGAAAAATTATGAAAATTTAATATATTGTATTGAAGACGTTAAATAATATTTTTCATGAAGGAAACCAAACCCAATTCATTTTGTATAAAGAGTAGAAAATCACTAGAGACAACCAATGTTTCGTCTGTCGAATAAATTCAACGACCGCAGAAGAAAATTCATTTCAACATCCAAATATTCATAAAACAAAAACTTTGAAATTTTAGTATATTGTAGAAATGGATATCCTCTACAACTTTTATGAGGTAGAATGTTTAGATTCCAAAGGGAAAATTTTATAAAAAATTGGGAAGACAAATAGGTCACTGTTTTTACTGCATTGGGCAATTTTCACACGGTAAAAGAATAAGCTCTCATACTAACCCTTTCACCTCAGAATAATATCAAATTAAATTATGTTATACATCAATATGTTTTGAATGACTTTCAAGAAGGGAGTTTCTCCAAATTTGAACCACAAGAAGTTCTATAAAATTGGAAGACGGTGAGAGTCCAGGAATTTCGAAAATTGGAATCAAAGTAAAATTTAAGAAACAAAAGGTGGCAAGCCTTCTTGCAAGACCAAAGTCTTTGTCTCTTGTAATCACGACTTCTAGAGGGCATTCATCAATTAATACTTTGAAGGCAAGCCTAAAATGAGGCTTCTAGAGGCTAGGTACTATTCACGCATGTTACTATTCACACACACTATTCATTAGGGCTTGGGTTTGGGCTTGACAAACTTGGTTTTGGGCTTAACTCATCCAATTTGGGCATGAGGCCCATTAGCCTTCGCTTGGCCCGGCTCCTTTTATAACTTCCAATTCTCGACCTAGTAATCCTTGTCCAAAGATTAAGGCTTACCGATAAATTGATAGATAAATGAGGTGACTTCTGATAGGTTGATCTTGGAATCCTTGAGAGTTTGATACCTGAAATTGGATTAAAATCCATGGTTGAAATCGATCAAATGCAACTTTAATACGACCTAAACTATCAAATAGCTTTAAGAGATTTTCACGCATTTTATCCGTGGTCGATAATTTTCGTTCGACATTTATGCCTCATCAAATCATGGATAACCCTTGATTATTATGTAATCGTGAAAAATCAATTACTCACCCTAATTATAACATCAATAGAAAATCGATTTATTATCGTTCGCAGTAAGCATCGTAATCGTGTGGAATCACCTGCAATCTGACTACATACCTCTGTCGAATCGATTTATATCAATTCACTAATTGACTTGTAACAGTGTAGTATTATCCATTTTCAATCCTTACAATCGAGTGATCTATCCTTGATTAAATTCTCTGGCCGTTCGAGTTTTAACTCTTTGCGGCATCACCTAATAGATTAATTAACTCATGAGTGATCAGTTTAGAGTAAATTAACTATCAATGCATTGATGAAATAACTATTTCATATATTTTTGAAATGAATCAAATTTCAGGATATGACACTTTTTATCAATGAAAATAAAACTACTTTGCCAACTGTTCTTTCATAGTGCTAATCATTCTTGAACTATTCCCAACTAGCAACTTATCATCAACATACAAGGTTAAGATAACAAAACAAAGTCATCATCTAATCTTTTCACATGGACACGATGATAGCATCATAACGAACAAGGTCAAACTTCAAGACACATGAGTTGATTTTCTGGTACCATATTCTTGGAGATTGTTTAAGGTATAAAGACTTATTCAATTTGCAAACAAAATCTTCTTTTCTTTTGACCTTCAACATTTTTGGTTGCTTCATGTAAATATTTTCTTCCAAGTCATCATGGAGGAATAATGTTTTCACATCAAGCCACTCTACCTACAGATTGAATATAGCTACTGCAAATAAGACAAGTCATATGGAAATTAATTTTAGCAACAAGAGAAAAAATTTCACCATAATCGACTTCCTCTATCTACGAGTATCCCTTTGCAACTAAACGAGCTTTGTATCTTTGTATCTTTCCATCTACATGTATATTTTTTTCTTGAATACTCACTTGTAATTGATTGCCTTTCAATCTTTAGATATATTTACCAGATTCCCCAATATGTTTTTGTCCAACGAGTCCATCTCATCTTTCATAGCTTTCTCCTGTTGTTTGGCATCCTCTGCACTGCTTGCTTCCTTGAGAATACCGGAACATTACTTATAACATCCAGAGCACAATTTTCATTATCGACAAACAAGGTATATTTCTCACGTGGTCTTTTCAACCGTATGGACCAATCCACGTGGTGCTTCATTCTCAAATTCAATTTCAGAATCTACTATATCATCCATTCCATTAGTCTCATTAGCTTCAAAATATGAATCTTATGTTGCAACTTGCATAAACTATATCTCTTCCTTTAAATCAACATTTAACTCAACCATTTATTGTTTTTCGGAATCTCATGAAACAATCTGATTTCACAATCTATACCCTTTGATACATTCCTTGTATTCAATAAATATGCACTTATCTTACTTGCTCTCAAGCTTGTTCCTATTTTCCTTTGGCATGTGCACATACACTTCATAACCAAACACTTTAATGTGGGATATGTCTAGCTTCTTCTCAAATAATAACTCAAACGGTGTATGATCTTTCAGAGCCAATGTGGGGGACCTATTCTTCAGATAACATGAGGTAGCCACTACTTTTGCCTAAAATTTAGATGCTAAGTCTGCACCACTTAGCATACTCCTTACTTTGTCCATAAGAGATAGATTAAGCCTCTAAGTCAGCCAATTCCACCGAGGTTAAAAGGGCATTGTCTTTTGTCTTGCAATGCCACTTGTCACATAGAAACGATCAATTCACGCTAAATAGAATTCTCCTCTATTATCAATCTGCAAAACTTTGATTTCTTATCAAACTAATTTTCCACCTAAGTTTTGAACTCACGAATTTTTTCAAACACATCATCTTTCCTTAGCAAGATATATATCCACACATATTTGAAATTATCATTAGTAAAAGAAACATAATACATTAATTTTCCAAATGATGCTACAAGTGTGAGATTGAAGACATCACTATGGATTAGATCTTAAATTTCTTTAGCTCTCCCTCTAATTGATTGAAAAGATATCCGATTCTATTTTCCATGTAGACAATGTTCACAAAATCCGAAACCCATAAAACAACTTGGGATTTCATTCACCATCTTCCTTAAGGTAAGAGCCATCAGCCCTTTCTCATCTATATGACCCAATATCTAATGCCTTTGCATTGAAAGATCTTCTTCCACTTGCATTGGGATATAACTTTCACCATTAATCACTATGCTTCCCAATAGCTTCTATAGTTTTCCATATTATTCGCCTTTGGCAATCACCATAAATCAACAAGTTAGCTTGCATGTGTACTTGTCACTAGTGAAAGTCATGCCAACATTGTTTGTTGTTCCCATAAGGACAAGATTCCTAGAAGAAGGATGCTACAAGTGTTAAAAGTTGTGTACAATACTCACTTGAGTACCAAAAGTAATTTTTGGATCACTTAAATGTTATTTTCTATAAAAAAAAGATCACTTAAGTACCAACTTCAATCTGAATTGCCGTGTGACATCTTAGATTTTTGACTCTATTTTCAATTCAATAAATCGAGCATTTCATCGACGTGCCTATAGGGCTGTTCTCAGAGCTGATCACTCTTGAGATAACTAGACTATCTAGGGAAGCCATTGAGGATTTTAAGGCAAATAGACTTGAGGATTCGACTAGGAATTGGCTGCTCGACCGTGTTCGTCTGCCGAGATCATTACGGCAAAAAGATAAATTGATTAAAGATCAAAGATAGGTCGGTTCGACTAAGATGAGTAGTTAGACATGGGTGATACCACTAAATTGCAAAATTCTCATCAATCGGCACTAGTTTGATTTTTCTATCGTTATGATACCCAGTGTCCGTATTTGAAACCTCGAGATTTTCACTACAATTGAGAGTCGCCAATGTGTTGAATAGGTTCATTGTGACTCGAAGAAAATCAACCACGGGTCATTTGCTGTAAAAATTTCTAAAAGTTACCCGATAGTCTAGGTCATGCTAAAAACGCGTCAAAGTGAAATTAACTGTGAATTTGATTCCAATTTCAGAAATTGAAGATTATATCATATCATAATAAATTCTAGGAATGATGACTCAATCTCAAAAGATTTTTTTTGCGAACAGAGACTTTTTGGGAAAAAGTCGGCATAAGACCGTTTATGTTCAGAAAAAGGGCGGGTTCATTTTCGATCGCAAAATTGGGATGCATTATGGATTGATTGTTGAGGAAAAATACCAATTTGAGAATTGACTCGATAATGGAATTTATTGAGTTCATATGGGATTAAATTGAAGAGAAAATCAAGTCCAATTGAGAGAGATTGTGTCAAATTCGTATGCCCCCCATTCTCTATAGTTTTGGACCACTTCAAGTGTCCTAAGGGGTGCATTGGTGGCTCATTGAGGGCCAAGGAATCCTAGCTTGGTGGACAAGTTCAAGGAGACAAACTTGTGGAAGAAAATGACTTGTGGTCCCCCCCATCTCTCTCTTCCTCTCCAAGCCAACCAGCCACCACTCTTGTTCTACATGCTTTCCATTTTTTACCAGCAGGCCAAGAAAGACTAGCCAGCAAGCCACCAGACTGCCTAGAGCTGTCAGACACGGCCACCATCGTCGTTCCGCATGCCTCCACCCACACGAGCTATCCCCCACACCATCACGCCTTGCCACGGCTCACCATCTTTCACTATGTCCCAGCCCTCTGTTCGTGCGTCCCAGGGTTGTCCCGAGCCCCTTCAGCTACCGTGAATCTATGTTGTTGGCCGCTCGGTCTTGCCATTGTCTTTACTGATCTTACTTACCTTATTTAGCCCTTGTTCTCTTTGTTTGCAACCCAAAACAGAGGCTGAGGAAGTGGGTTTCCAACCAACTTGTATGGCTGTTTTGAGGTGGTTCCGAGCTTCGAAACCTAGGCCCACTTTGAGAAGAATTGTCCCTCTCCGCGTTTCCATCGATTTGAACTGATCGGCTCGCAAAACAAATGAGTTTAACTCACTAATCCTTACTTAATAGGTTAATTATGCTTAAGGGTTGTTTAGATTAGCTTAACTATGTATTAATGATAATCTAGGATGGTTACATTAGTCTTAGAATGGATTAGTCATAGTTCAATTCGTGAGATTAGTACCGTTGATGATGGATTAGTCGAATCCAGTGAAATTCCTACTGTTTTGGTTTATGGACCCTTGTCATTTGTCATTTTTGTGGATCAAAATGGGTTACGAATTTGGAATTGATGTCTTCTTGAGAAAATTTTTAGACATCATGAGCTATAACATATATTTTTCTCAAGATTTTTAAGGTCTTAAAAGAAGGAGATATCAGCTTCATCATTTACCAATAGAACCTTAGTTTTCGCTAGAACCGGTGACCTTTAAAGATTCTAGAGGTTTTTATCAACTCTTAGAATTTTCATTTCAAAATGGTTTCTTCCAAAAATTTGTTTGTCACATCTTCTAGTTTAACATACTCAAATTTCATATCAAATGGACATGTTTTGGACTTCGAATTAAACTGATTTCGGAAAACAGATTTTTTGGAAACAGACCCAGTTTTGATACTGAATTAAGCGATTTACAAGGATTTGGGTTAAGGTGTCTTCATAAAAAAAAATTCGTTTATGTGCCTTTTATAACATATTTAAATTTGAAAATTTTCTTAACTCATTTGATTAGATTTATGGATTTAAACTTGGAGACGTATTAGTGGGCCTATTCTGCCGGTTAGAGCCGGTTATAAGTTTGTGATAGTTCTTGAGGCTTTGATTGCTAGAAATTGCACCTCTGATATATGGTTGGTTTGTGACAAGCTCTAGAATTTATCTAAAGTAATTCAAGAATTTTCCAAGCTCGCCTCGGCTTCCAATTCAGTTATAACGTTCCTAAGTTGGATTTATTGCAATTATTGTCATTTATTTAATATTTAATTTAATTTAATTATTTATTTATTTATTTTCTGGAAATTCAATTGGGATGGTCGGTGATCTGAATTTTGTGCTAATTGCACATGCTCTCTGTTTATTTAAATTGAGTATCAAATTATGCAAATTGAGTGCAAATAGTGTTTGTGGGTATTTATTCCAAAAAAAGGGGATAAATTTGGTAATTAAGTGGAAAATTACCAAGCGTCTGTCTATAGCGCCAATAATATTTTTGGTGGGCTATACAAAGTAGTGAGAATTGTGAAAGTGAAATAATTATATTGTTGTCTAAGTTCAACCGTGTACCCACACACGGTTAGCTTATTGGGTATGATAAAAGATGAGAAAGAAGGTTGTATTACGTGGTTTGGAGACCAAGGGTGTCATCTTGGAGAATGCACATGACTTGTTGATTAGATACATCACTTTTGAAAGGCACGTGGCTCGGTGATTTGGTATATCACATTAGAGAATGCACGTGACTCGGTGATTAAGTTCATCGCCTTAGAGAATGCATGCATGGGGCTTAGTGAGTAGAAATGTCGCATTGGAGAATGCACGTGACTCGGTGACTAGATATATTATCTTGGAAAATGTATAGCATGAATTAAAATGACCAGGAAATAGTTTGGCTAACATGTAATCGATGAGGTTGATTTATCAATGATCCGATCTGATTTGATTGGGTGTTATGTCTATCAGTTTTATGAGTTGAACTGACTTGCAGGAGGAGACTGAGGCCAAGGTAAGTCCTCTGACTCATGTTGTACTTAGGTAGCCTTTAAGTCATAATTGGCTTCCTAATCGAGTTTTAGGGAGTTGAACTTGCTGAGATATTGTCTCACTAGTTATTGTATAACCATTTTCAAGTCCTTAAAGGAAGTTAGTGGAGGACTAGAAGTCCCGAAGTATGGGAAGGTGGAGATCAAAGAATCAACAAACTTGTATGATTAAGGAGTCATAGAACATTTCCCTTTTGTTAAGCCGATATTTTTGTAAATAGCTTGGCATTGTATATAAACCTGTTCATTTATAAAAAAGGCTTGTTTTGGTTTGAAAAGTTGGCCCTGCTTTTCTATCTCATTGAATTGTTGTTTGGGGATTTTATATATGCTTCCACATGCGCATTTAAATGAATAAGTCGGCGATGCATCCTCAGACATCGCTATTTAATTGACCAAGGAGGGATGGGCATGTGCTCGGAGGATCGGGGTGTGACATCTCATTTTTGTAGTATCAGAGCATGGTCGTTAGGGATTGGAGTGATAATATGCGATGGTTTATGCGATAGTTAGTAGTAATGACCTTTAAATTCATGTTGATGCATGTTTGTAGAGTTGATTGTTAAAATTGTTTGCCGTGTGTGGATCGCTTATCTTCTTATCCAATGTGGATTTAAAAGACAAGTTTCAGTAGAAAGGCTTAACCATGAGTGATCGGGAGCAAATGACTCCTAGGAGGCGTATCATCAGACCTATTGATCGAGGTGGAACGCCAACATGCATTGGTGCGCGAGGAGGTCGTGGTGATGGCAGAGCGCCAGCTCAAGCCAGTGCAAGTGAAGGAGTACCGCTGCAGGCCAATACTAGGGTAGCAGCACCGAGCAATCCTAGGTTTGATGGGATCATTCATGCGCTATGGAACCTTGGAACTGCGCTATGGGTCAGAAAGCTCAAGACTGAGCCATCGTTGTTGTCACTGTTCATACCACCGCTAGTGCCGTAATTGCTATTGTTGCTACACCTACTGAGGTCCAACCTGGAGTTATGATTAGGGAACAAGTCGCTGCATTTAGGTCAAGATTCAATTCAAGCAGAGATAAAATTGACTGAGGAAGAGACCGATGTTGGAAGAAGGGTATTCTACTCCACTCAACCGAAAAGGCAGGATCAGAAAGTTAAAATTGAGTCGAAATGGCGTGTGCCGCTTATATGGAAGACGACATGGAGTAGCCCCATGTAATTCTAGGTTGGGTACTTGCTTTGAGTGTGGCCAGCTAGGCCACATAGCTAGGAACTGCCCTAGAAGACAGGGGAAACCTCAACAGTTGCCGCCGCTGCTGATAGAACAGAACATAGGGAATGCGCTACAAGACATTCAGTGGGATACTTGGATTAGGTCTCTAGTGCAAGGAAGGGTGCATGCTACCACCTAACAGGAGTCAGAGTACTCATCGAAGGTATGTCAAATTTGTGGGAGAAAGCATGAGTTAGTCCAGTATTCAAGTATAATGGGAGCGTGCCACGAATGTGACCAGCACGGTCATTGAGCAAGGAACTGCCTACGTAGATCCAGAAGAACATGAGCACAACCACTGCTGGTAGAATGCCACTAGAATGGCTAAAGGAACATGAATGGACTGACCTTGCATCGATCAAGGGAAGAGTGTTTTTGAGGTGTTTTTATTGGAGTAGCGCAATAAGATGGTGAATGAAGGTTGTAGAATTCCTATCATTTGGTAAACCGATGGAACACTCAAGTTCCGAGAGTGATTGGGTGTACTTGACGTTGTAGCACTTAGGTAAGAGACATTGTCAGAAATTTATTGTAGTAGTTGTAGTATTCGACCAGGCAGTACAAAGTAGGTCAGAATCGGTGTCAGTTCGTTTGGTAAACCGATGTATAGTTCGATATTGCCAAACAGGTTGCAAGTGTTAAATGTGCTAATAAGTAGAAGTCCAATAATGCAAGTCGGGAGGACTTTTACAATCACTCTAGAGTCTTGAGTAGGAATATAAGTATATCACGATGGACCTTGTGACGAGCTTGTCAAAAGAATCAGAGAAGTAATGTTTCCATTTGGGATAGTGGTCAACAAATGGATGAAGCTAACTCACTTCATTGTTGTAGGAATGGATCTTACTTGACCAGACACAAAGAAGTGTGCCTGAGTCAAATAGTTCATCTTCGTGGAGCACCAGTGGCAGATTTATATTAAATTTAGAATTGAGGATTTCCAGTTTCAGCATAACAGTCATATGTTTCATTCTAAAGCATTGCATAGCCAAGTGTGCAGAACCTCAGTTGTGGGAAGGAAAATAGGCGATGAAAGATCACAGGCCCAAAGTCTGTTTAGCGGTCAATGATTGTAGTTATCGTGATCAAATTATGACCACTTTGAGCCGTCAGAAAGGTTGTATTGTTGGGCATTGAAGGCTCATAGAGTTCCAAACTTGGTGATTGCATCTTTCTGAAGGTGTCACTAATGAGGGATGTCTTGGACTTCAACAAGGAGGGAAAACTAAAACTGAGGTACATAGATCCTTTTGAGATTCTAGAGAGAGAATCGGGATCCTAGCGTATCGTCTTGTATTACCGCCGAAGTAGGTGTAGGTGCATAACGTCTTTCACGTGTCGAGGTTGAGGACATATGAGCCTGACCCGACCCACGCACTAAATCTTGAAGAATTAGACATGGACGACCAAGTATCGTACGTGAAAAGCCCGGTTAAGATCGTAAATCAAAAAGATCGAATTTGGTGAACCAAGATAGTCCCCTTGGTCAAAGTGGTCTGACAATACCATATGACAGAAAAAGTAACTGGGAAAAGTGAGACTCGTTGAGACGACGATACTCCCACCTTTTTGTTTAAGGATTGGTAAATGTTTAAATTTCGATGATGAAATTTTTATAAGAGGGGAAGAGTTGTAACATCCTAGATTTTTTACTCTCTTTTCAATTCAATAAATCGGGCATTTCATCGATGCGCCTATAGGACTGTTCTCAAAGCTGATTACTCTTAAGATAACTAGACTATATGAGAAAGCCATTAATGATAATAAGGCAACTAGACTTGAGGATTCGACGAAGAATTGGCTGCTCAACCGCGTTCGTCTGCCAAAATCATTAAAGAACAGACATAAATTGATTAGAGATCAAATATAGGTCAATTCAACTAACATGAGTGGTTAGACGTGGGTGATCCCACTTAATTGCAAACTTCTCAACGATCAACACTAGTTCGATTTTTCTATCGTTTTGGTACCTTGTGTTTGTATTTAAAACCTCGAAATTTTCACAACAACCAAAAGTCACCAATGTGCTAAATAGGTTCATTGTGGCCCAAAGAAAATCAACTAGGGGTCATTTTCTCTAAAAATTTCTAAAAGTTACCGGATAGCCTAGATTACGCTAAAAACACGCTAAAGTGAAATTAATCGCGAATTTGAGTTTAATCTTAGAAATTGAAGATTCTATCACATCACAATAAATTCTAGGAACATTGACTTAGTCTTAGAAGATTTTTCTGCGAACTGAGACTTATTGGGAAAAAGTCGGCATAGGATCGTTTTTGTTCGAAAAAAGGGTGGGATTGTTTTCAATCACAAAATTGGGTTACAAAATGGATCGATTGGTGAGAAAAAATAAAAATTTGAGTATTGACTCAATAACATAATTCATTGAGGTCAAATTCGTATGCCCCCCATTCCCAGATTGGTGGACAAGTTCAAGGAGACAAGCTCGTGGAAGAAAATGGCCTGTGGTCCACTCCATCTCTCTCTTCCTCTCTGAGCCAACCAGCCACCACTCTTGCCCTCCATCCTTTCCATTTTCGACTAGCAAGCCAAGGAAGACCAGCCAGCAAGCCACCAGACCACCTAGAACTGTCACACACAGTCGTCATCATCGTTCTGCGCTCCTCCACCCACATGAGCTATCCTGCGCATTGTCGCGCCTTGCCGCACCTCACCGTCTTCAACCGTATCCCAGGCCTCTGTCCGTGTGTCCTAGGGCTGCCCTGAGCCCCTCCGGCCACCGTGAGTCCATCTTGTTGGCCGGTCGGACTTGCCATTGCCATCACCGATCTTACTTACCTTGTTTAGCCCTTGTTCTCTTTGTTTGCAACCCAAAACAGAGGCTGAGAAAGTGGTTTTTCAGCCATCTTGTAGGGCTGTTTTGAGGTGGTTCTGAGTCTCGAAACTTAGGCCCGCTTTGAGAAGAATCGTCTCCCGTTGCATTCCCATCAATTTGAATCGATTAGCTCGCAAAACAAGTGAATTTAACTCACTAAGCATTACTTAGTAGGTTAATTATGCTTGAGGGTTATTTAGATTAACTTAAGTATGGATTAGTGATAATATAAAATGGTTAGATTACTCTTAGAATGGATTAGTGATAGTTTAATTAGTGAGATTAGTACCGTTGATGATGGATTAGTCGAATCCAGTGAAATTCCTCCAGTTTTGGTTTTTGGACCCTCGCCCTTTGCCATTTTTATGGATCAAAATGGGTAGTGAATTTGAGGTTGGTGTCTTCTTAAGAAATGTTTTAGAGACCCTCAGCTACAGCATATGTTTTTCTCAATATTTTTAGGGTCTTAAAAGAATGAGATATTAGCTCCCCCATTTACAAATAGAACCTCAATTTTCGTTGGAACTAATGATCTTTTAGGATTCTAGGGGTTTCTATCAACTCTTAGAGTTTTAATTTCAAAATGGTTTCTTCAAAAAAGTGGTTTTTCACATCTTCTTGTTTAATTTACTCAAATTTCAGATCAAATGGACATATTTTGGACCTCGAACGAAACTGATTTCAAAAAACAGACTTTCTGGAAACAAACCCAGTTTTGGTACTGGATTGAGTGATTTAAAAGGATCTAGGTTAAGGTGTCTTCATGAAAAAAGTTCGTTTATGTGTCTTTTACAACATATTCAAATTTGTTAGTTTTCCAAACTCATTTGATTAGATTTATGGATTTAAACTTGGAGACGTGCGAGTGGGCATATTCTACTAGTTAGAGCCAATTATAAGTTTGTGATAGTTCTTGAGGCTTTGATTACTGGAAATCACACCTCTGATATATGGTTGGTTTGTGACAAGCTCTAGAATTTATCTAAAGTAATTCATGAATTTTTCAAGCTCATCTCGGCTTCCAATTTGGCTATAATGGGCCTAAGTTGGATCTATTGCAATTATTGGCATTTATTTAATATTTTTCTGTAATTATTTATTTATTTTTTGAAAATTCTACCGGGATGATTGGTGACTGGAATTTTGTGCTGATTGCACTTGTGCTCTCTATTTATTTAAATTGAGTACTGGATTGTGCAAATAGTGTTTATGGGTAATTATTCCAAAAAAAATTGATAAATTTGGTACTTGAGTGAAAAATTATCAGGCGTCGATCTACAGCATCAATAATATTTTTGGTGGGCTATATAAAGTGGTGAGAATTGTGAAAGTGAAATAATTATTTGTTGTCTAAGACCAAACGTGTACCCACACATGGCTAGCTTATCGTGTATGATAAAAGATGAGAAAGAAGGTTGTATTACGTGGCTTAGAGACCAATGGTGTCATCTTGGAGAATGCACGTGACTCGTTGATTAGATACATCACCTTTGAAAGGCATGTGCCTTGGTGATTAGTACGTCACTTTAGAGAATGCATGTGTGACACCCCGAACCCTTCGCAGGTCGTCACCAGCGCCAATGTTACACATTATTACCTTTTTCTCTCTTTTGAAGAAGTGTCCTAATTCATAGACACATTTTTTTTTTAAAAACAAAACGGTCCGAGCGCGACTCATTAGCGGAAGCAAATTAAAACATCATCATCTCTCCCCCTACCAACCATGATACAAATACACACCATTAATCACCATAATTTTATAAACAAGCCACGACACTTTATTTACATATATTTTCAAGATGGGACTTCTTTTGGGTCGGTACAACAAAAAGGAAAAGCTAGGACTCAGCCACGTCCAACCTAAAACCTCAAAAGAACCCTCGACCCTCAACATCACACGTGCACAACCCCCATCATAAGTGTCGGCTAAGTATCCCCAAAAAGATCCAGCTCCTACTCGTCGCGCACGGGTCTCACAACCAACCCGGTGCATCAGGCGGTGGCAGCGGCAACATCGCTCGCATCACTCCATCCCGACGAACATGCACGGATATGAACTCCTGAATGACAGGGCCCCCAGCCAGGCCTACGTCGTACATCACTAGACAATGTACTCGAATAAAAGTCAGTCCGGGAACAGAGGGACAGTCTATCTCAGCACACTCGACCTCTACATCGGATGGTAGACCGTAAAATACTCCTCGCGTGACGGTAGGAAGCGGCATACTGCTAATCTGAAATGTGGGTCCCCAAAGGGGTGAGTACAACCACTCACCAGATAGGGAAATCCAATAACAACTCAATGCATCATGCAATCATACATGCATTGCAGGTGCTACTTACCTTGAAGCCATGCGCATACTATCATGCATCATCATATTAATTTATAACACATACATGTGTATCATCATCGTATCATACATGTCATCATCATCATGACATCATTACATTACACATGTCATCATCATCATGGCATCATTACATGATACATGTCATCATCATCATGACATCATCTCATTACACATGCCATATCATACGTCATCATCATTATCATCATCATGCATATCATCATGCATATCATATCATGGGTGATCATCATTATTTCACATCACATATCATCATCATCATCATCATCATCATCATGCATATCATCTCATGGTTTAATTTCCACTTTTAGCTTTCAATTTGATCACCACATCACCCATTTCTCAATTCATCAATTTTATCATCCCCTCGGGCAAAGACCTCCGAGGCTTCATGCATTCAGCCTCCCAGGCCACCGGGCATCCGGCTCCCCACATTCCAGGCATCTCGCATCTCAACTAGGATCACGAGGCATTCCTTTCGGGCAGAAACCTCCGACAGGGCTTCCGACATTTACACTCCCTGGCCGGGCATCCCGCACCCCAAATCCTGACATCGCGAGGCATTCCCTTCGGGCAAAGACCTCCGACAGGGCTTCCGGCCCCCCACATTCCGGGCATCCTGAATCTCCCAGGGAATCCGGCAATGCACCTCTATACATTCCGGCCTCATCCTCCACCACAACCACCTCCTCCTTATCATTATCCACATTTACCATTATTTTGATCTCAATTTAACATGGCATATGGCGTGACATCAAAAAAGTCATACTTGGCATAGAATTCACACATGCATCACAACTCAATGTCATACATACACCAATATCTCATCATACATGCAACAATGCATAATTATATTTCAATAAATTCAATGGAATTTATGGCCAATAAAATAATCCTTTTTATTTATTTATTTTTAATAAATAAATATTAAATTCAATATCTATAAATTCCCAAAATTATAAAAATTCAAACAATCATTAAAAAAACCAATAGGATGACAATTTCATGCAAAATTCATGGTCAAATTGAATTTCACACAATTTTACAATTTCCACAAAACAACACATAATATTCGGATAAAACCAGAACGCACAGTTTCTGAAGAAATTCGATTAAAATATCCATACGACCTCCAAAACTTACGAAATTTTACAGAGTGATAGAAAAAACATGTTCGCACAACTTTCATGAAGAACTCAAAGCCATATTATTTTATAAAACCTCACGAAGCTTCTGGATCCATTACCGCATCGTCTAGTGCACATATCACCGAAATATTGAGATTTCACCTACCATTTCTCTTTAGTTTCCTCTGAAATTTAGATATGTTATACATCAAGGTATCCTATACAAGTTTCATGAAAAGATCTAGGTCAAATAACCAGAGTATAGTCATCATCTATGTCCATGAAATCTCGGGTATCTCGGAATACATCACCAGAATCATCTTCCTCAAGATCTAGTTGATTTACTAGGCTATACTTGTTCATTTCACTTAAAATTTGAGTATGTTGTATTTTAAGATGTTTCCTACAACGTTCATGCAGAAATCGAAGTGATATTCTCATCACAAACCAACATGCAACCACGAATCCAGCAAGAGGTCAGTAAAAACTCTCCAAATCTGAGGTCTCCGTAGAATAAGAATTTAACCCCTCAAATCTCCATACTTTTCCACGAAATTTCAGTATGTTGTAATTTAAGATGTTAGCTACAACTCTCATGAAGAAATTGAAGCCAAAATATGACTCTAAACACACATTCAAGCTCAAACAAGTTACTGACTCACACAATCCGAACACAAACAGCCATACCATTCACACACAACTCATCCATGCTTCGGTATTGCTCATCTAACACCTAAAAACTCAACATGCAAAGGACATACAAGCATGAAAGAGAATCTAGAGGACTTCCACTTGCCCCTAGGATGGACGGTCGATGGCGTAGGGCGGCGAACACGGCGGCACACGGCGGACGGACGGCGGTTCCCTCCTCCTCTCTCTCTCGGCCGCTCCTCCCTCTTGCACGGTCTCTCCCTCTCTCGCACAACTCTCTCTCTCTCTCTGTCCTTGGGCGAGCAAAATGGCTGGTCACCTTCTCTCTGTTCCTTTCTTATACCCCCAAATCCTCATGATTAACAATCATTACTTGCCTAAAAACCAACCAATGCATGGCCTTCCCCTTTGCCACTTGTCCAATTACATGCATCATGGGCCTTGGAGTTGGGCTTTTGGGCTTGGGCACCTTTATGGCCGGCGACTACTCCCTCTTGGGCCTCTAATGGACCGGCGAACTTGGCCCACTAAGCTTAGGCCAATGGGCCTAAGGCCCATTCCAAAAATTAACCTTTTTCCTCTCTTTTTTTTTTTGAATTCCTTTCTATAATTATTTCCAAATTCCAATTTTAATCTTGGCCAAAGTCTTGGGACATCTTGTTTATTGAAATTTAATTTATAAATCATATGGCCAAGCATAATTTATTAATCTATCAAATTTTAATTCTGGCAATCATATGCACAAATCATCTAATTAAAAAGGCTAATGGCTAAAGCATAGGCCATGTAAATTTTATCACCTAATTAGAGACTTTAACACACCTTATGGCTTGGCTTTGAATTTTGGGATGCCATAGCAGGTGGCTCAGTGATTTGGTATATCACCTTAGAGAATGAACGTGGCTTGGTGATTAAGTACATTGCCTTAGATAATGCATGGGGCTTGGTGATTAGACATGTTGCCTTAGAGAATGCATGTGGCACGGTGTCTTGATATATCATCTTGGAAAATGCATAGTATGAATTAAAATGACCGAGAAATAGTCTGGCTTACATGTAATTGACGAGGTTGATTTATCAATGATCCAATCTGATTTGTTTGGGTGTTATGTCTATCAATATTTATGAGTTCAACTGACTTGTAGGAGGAGACTAAGGCCAAGGTAAGTCCGTTGACTTATGTTGTGCTTAGGTAGGCTTTAAGTTGTAATTGGCTTCCTAATCGAGTCTTAGGGGGTTGAACTTACTGAGACATTGTCTCACTAGTTATTGTATAACCATTTTCAAGTCCTTTGAGGAAGTTAGTGGAGGACCAGAAGTCCCAAAGTCTGGGAAGGTGGCGATCGAAGAATTGGCAAACTTGTCTATTTAAGGAGTCATTGAACAGTTCCCTTTTGTTAAGCTGATATTTTTGTAAACAGCCTAGCATTGAATGCTTGTTTATAAAAATGCTTGTTTTGGTTTGAAAAAGTTGACCTACTTTTCTATCACATTGAATTGTTATATGGGGATTTTATATATTCTTACACATGCGCATTTAAATGAATGGATCGGCAATGCGTCTTGGGACATCACTATTTAATCAACCAAAGAGGGATGGGCACGTGCTCGGAGGATCGGAGCGTGACACGCCAAAGATCCGGTATGGCCATATTTTATTAATTTCTCAATCATATATGGGTTGCCACTATACCTAGTCAACACATAACCCATAAAAAGACATTGTGTAGCAGGTTAAAAAAATGATTACTTCACCACTAGTTATTGTTAAAAAATGATCTTTTCAATGCATGTCATTGTTAAAAAAATGATCACTACAATATCAATCTTAGTGAAAATTTTTAATGGAATAAGTACTGCCCAAGTGTCAAAACTTGACACACAGAGACATTTAAGTTCCAAAATCGGAGCAAAATAGATCACTTAACTATCAATCCGGCCAAAATCTGGCCAAATTGCTAACATGGTGATTTTCCGGCGAAATAAATGTAAAATGACATCGTTTTGCACATTGACATGGTTAAAAAATGCAAAAATGACGTCGCTTTATTCTAACGTGATAAATAATTAATATAAAATTTAATTAAATTTAAAACTAAATATATTTAAAATATTTAAAAAAATTAAAAAACTTATTAAAAAGGGGGGAGGGGCAAAGGGAGGCGGCTAAGGGCTGAGCCCTCACCGCCACCGAGAAGGGCTAGTGAAGGGCCGTGAACCTCCCCCAAATCGCCGGCCCCTGGCTGACTTGTGGCAAAGGCCTGCAAGCCCTCGTTGAATTTGGGGCGAGGGTTAGTGGCACTCACCTGGCTTGGCCAAGGGTTGTTGCCCGCTGAGGGCCGCCGACCCTCTCCCCAAATTTGGGCAAAGGCTCGTGGGCCCTCGCTGATGGTTGGCCGGCCCCTGGCTAAGGCCTAGTGACCCCGGTCAATGCTACCCCCGCCATCACCGGCGCTTCCTGGCAACAGCAAGGAAGCTCGGTCATGGCTCACGAGCCCCTCACCCATGGTCGGCCAAGGGCTCGTGACCTCGGCCGACTTTCCCCCTCCGTCGACGCAGTTCTTCCCCGCCCCCCCCTTCCCCTATTTTTTTTAATTTTAAATTTTAAAAAAATATATATTTAAAATAAATTTAGTTTTAAATTAAATTAAATTAATTTTTATATTAGTTATTACCACATCAAAGATAAAACAACGTCATTTTATTTTTTGGTCACTGGCGGGGCTAGGTGAGCCTCACCGAGACCAGGCGAGCCTCACCCAGCTTTGGCAAGGCCGAGCCTCGCTGGTGATTGGTCTTGCCTCCGGCAAGCTTGCCGAACCAGTTGTCAAAATAGCAAAACCAATTTCTATGAGGCATCATGATGAAAGACGCTTTGGTATCAATTAGCTACATATTGCAGTCACCCTACGATGAATTACATATGAGATACATGTCTCCTATGTTATTGCCATCATCCTTCTTTGTACTAGAGGATGATACCTCATCTCGCTTTTCTACACCCACACTTTTGTTTATGTAATCCTTCTTCAAGTTTTCAGGCTTTTCGCACTTGCAACGTGTTATTTCCAGTCAACTTCAGCTTTTAGATCTTCCTTTACACTTATTCTTGCCACCAAATCTAGATTTAGATCACTCATTGTTCCTTCCTCTTACGAAAAGAGCATTTTGCATTACACCATCAAATCCTACTCTCTTCATATCCTCAGACAACAAAGTATCTACAATCCCCTCAAGTAGGGGTGAGCATGGTCCCCCCATAACCCTAGGACCAGCCTGCACAGTGCTAGTCTTCAATTTTTTAGTACCGATGACTGACACTATTGAGCTTGGGACCGAGGACTGAACCGATCCAATGGGTTTGGTCTTATTCTAGGGTCAACCCGCGACCAATTGATAATTTTTAATTTCATTTTTTGTATTCCTTCAAAAAGCGATTAAAGACCAGACTGACTCAATGGGTTTGGTCCAATTTCAAGGTCAACCTAGGAGTAACCAATAATTTTTTGATTTCATTTTGTGTACTCATTGAAAGGACAACCAAGGACCATATCGACCCAATGGGTTCGATAATGAGGGAGGTCAGCTAAGAAAGGCAAGCGGTGAGGGTCAAGTAAGGTGAGCGTTGAATAGAATAAGCATCGAATGTCAAGTGGGGAGCAACAAGCCAAGCGAGCATTGAGTGATGAGCGACACAAGTGGCCCAAAGCGAGTGAGGTGAGTGTCGAGTGGCAAGCAGTTTCTTTCAATTTTGGCAAATTGAAGACTAAGAGGATAAATAAGACAAAAGAAAATGAATACCAGATGATGATGCCATAAGGAGTTATTTATATCTTTTGGACGCCGTGAGGACTCCTTACAAAAATATTTTCCTCCATTATAAATTATGACTATTGACGCTGTAAAAGACATTAAAAATCTAAGTTATTAAAGAACAATGTAAAATTACTTGAACTCCTCACTAAATAGCTATTTAATGTTGTTAACGCCATTTATTTTAAGGTTTTTTATATAAAAAATTATAAATAATATTATATATATATATATATTCAGGATCGGTCCGGATTGGACCGACCTGGAACTCTCGAACCGAGGGCCTACCTACACAATGCTAGTTCAGGAATTCTAGGATCAAAGACCAACCCAGTCTCCTTGAGAATTGGACTAGGACCGACAAGGTTGGGCCAGTCCAAGGTCAGTCCAAAGTTGACCCTGGACTGATGCTCACCCCTATCCTCAAGGGATAATGCACTAACACCGACACCAATTGAAACAATTATATATTCGCATGCATTTGACAGTGAACATAGCAAAGTATATGTTTTATCTTCCTCATCCAAATAGACATCGAATGATTTAGGTTGCCCACAAATGCTATTAAACTTGTTGGAGTGTGTAGAAAAACAATCGCATTTGCTTTTCTTGAGGTTTTATAATTGCTTCCATAGAAACAACTTGTTCATGAGTGACTTGCTCTGATAAATATTTTCTAGTTTCGTCTAGAGATGCTTTTCCATCCTCTCAAAGATCACATTCACCAAGACATTATCAACAAAAAGCATAGCTAGTTCAGGCTTTGCGCACTTTGATCACTGTCGTTCCATGCCTTCAATTCATCAAATGTAGACTCGGACTCCTTCAAATTCTCCTCGGATTTGTCCTCAAATTTATCTTCTTCAAGCATGTGTCATATCTATTCACGAGCAAAGCTTCCATCTTTAATTTCCATAACTCAAAACCCTTTCCTCATAATCTCTCTACTTCAACTCATGATTGACCAGCTGACAACATCTTTTCAAGATTCAATTTTTTGGATCTCTTCAGCCAGAAACCCTAACTTCAAATCAAGCTTTGATTCTAGATGTTAGGAATCGTTGCATAATCACAAAGAAAATAAAGAGTAAAAAACAAGAAAGAGGATTTGAGATGAATGTTTAATCTTGGTTTACCCTTAAACTAGGGCTATGTCTAGCTGAGGATTCCACCATAATTAACACCTCACACCTCTCTATTGCATCACTCAAATGACAAGTGAAAGAGACTAGATATATATACAATAATTATTCATGAGCCCAAACCCAAACTACCAATGAAATATGAGCTCAAACTATAAAAACCATTTAGTGTCATGGAAGCATTGCTCCCTAGTGAGTATGAACCACCCTCTAACAAAAGCTTGGTTGTCTATTAGGTCAATTCAAATACAATTCATAACAGACCTATCTTTTATTCAATGCAAATATGAATTCCTAAATAAAATTTCATTTACAACTAAATGTAGAGAAATACAGTAGGGGTGCATTTGGGAACACTTTCCCAAACCCCTTTGGGCAAATGCAAATATTGTTTGTCAAATTTTTTGGAGACTTTTAGGAAAATATAATTACATTTCTAAAGGTCTTTAAAAGTCTTTAGCTCAAAATAGGTTTAAAGGTGGTTTGGAGTGCTGGAATTCTCGAAATGCAAGTCTTAGATTTAACAATTTTTTTAGTTCACTTCTGCTTTGTTCATCTTCCTTGCAGTTTACATAGAGGAGTTGGACAAAGGTCGATGAATACTACCTTGGGTTGTGTAACTAAGCAATGGTGTGAGCCAAGGCCATAGTCACTTGAGGTCACACAACCTAGGTGATCGTTGCCTAAGCTCACGTGAGTCCAAGCTACTGTAGGACCTCAAGCTATGTTGCTTGCGGTTCTGTGACCTTAGGTGAGGTTGCTAGCAGCTAAATCTGTCATGTTGGGAGTTGATCTGTGCCAAATCTGGCTTGTCAGTGACTCATCAAAGGCCTTAGCTTAACTGGCAAATGTTTGACCATTTAAGGGGAAAAAAAAAGCTAGCAAAAATCCTTTACAAATTATAGTTTTTTTTTTTTTTTTTTCCAAATGACATTTAAGTTGAATTGCTTTATGATGTGTTTTAAATTATATTTTACCATACACTATTTACATTTTGGAAAAACCCTTTCATTGAAAATCCTTTGCATTTCCCCATTGATTTTTTTCTCAAAGTGGTCACAAATGTACCCTAAGAGTGCGAATGCAAGATTATGCAAAATCAGTATTTTGTGCGAATGTAAGATTATGCAAAATGAGTATTTTGGTTTAGAGGTCAAGTTTCATTGTTATGGACTAATTCAATCCATAGTTTTCTTATGAAATGCATGAGAGGTCTTTGGGCAACAAATTTAGCTGTCAATACCGACCAAAAAAGATGTAATGGAGAATTCGATCGTGAGCGATAGTGACCTAAAAAAGAAGAAATGGAGAAAAGGTTGATTCCAGTGACGCGTGGCTCAATCATTAGGGTGGGATGTTTACTGCTGCATCTTATGGTCTACAAAGTTTGTTAGCTGAGAAATGGGGAGTTCATAATGTTTTTAACTTAGCTGGAGCCGGTTCGACCACTTCTTCTTCCACGCTTAAGATATTGTCCATAAATTGTTAGGTTGTAGCCTACAAAATCAATTAATCACAATTCTGGATACTGTTAAATAACTGATGCTAAACGAAGAATGAGTTTTTCTTTTTCTTTTCTTTAGTTTGCGTCAGTATCAGGATCACTAATGTGCCTTGCAACTAATGTCGCCCTTGGTGCAGCTCTTGCAGGTCAGTTGGCTTTCCTCTTGGTAAGTGTAATATAGACACTAGGGGTGAGTACGGTTCCCGGTTCTACCCGGGAACCGGAGAACCGAACTGGATTTGGTTCCTGATTCTAAAAGGACCAGTTCCAATTCCTGGTTCCTTTATTCTGGGAATCGGAACCGGTTGCGGAACCGGTTAGGGCGCCGAAAGGAGCCCCCCCTCCCCTGCTCCCTATTCAGTTTTCTGATCTAGAACTTTCACGCCACTAGACGCTGCTCTAAGTCTCGCCACCGGATGCCGCTTGCCCTCGAGGCTGCCACCACCGGATGCCAGTCATTGACGCCACTCGCCTGAACCCTCGCTGCTTGATGCCAATCGCTGCCCCAAATCTCTGAGTCTCTCCCATGCTCTGCCTCTGCTCGTTGTTGATGCTGCTCGCCCTCGACGCTGCTGCCGAACGCCGCAGGCCATCTCTTAGGAACAAGGGCTGACGAGAAAACCTTTTACTACGCTTTCCGCAGCTGGACTTGTTTATCGCGAAGCCTGAGGGAGATACATCAATTCCTGGTTCTGATTCGGTTTCGCCAGATGCCCTAACCCTCGAGGCCGCTCACCCAGTCACCCCCGATGCCCTCGGCCGAGCGCCTGCCCCGAAGCTACTCGCCCAGCCACACGCTCAGTCACCCCCGACGCCCAACCGCTCGCCCAGCCCCTGACGCTGCTCACCGCTCGTCCAGTTGGCCCCAACGCCACATCTCCAAAGCGGTGCATCTCTACTCGTGTGCGCTCTCCTGAAATGATGCTTTTATGATGCTATTTTGATCACGTAGTTGTTTGAGAAACATGCTTTTATGGTGCTCTGTTTTGAGGAGTTGGATTAGCTCTTGTAGAGCGTTCTGCTTGTTCTGGTTGCATTCTTGTTCTTAAATGTCTCGTTGTCTCGCGTTTCTGCTCGGGATTCTTTGTTTGGGTTCTCCCTGCTCGGGTTCATTGTAGGTAGCATCACGTATCGCATTGGAACTTGTGGAATGTCGGAGTTTTCTTTGTTACCGATAAGGTTGCGGAGAAAAAAGAGTAGCTATTTGCAGTCGACAAATGCTGTTGATATTAAAGCAAACAGGCTAAGCATCACATCCACCCCACAAATAGTTCTCGCTGCTAATATTGTTATTGTTTAAGAAGCAGTTATTTGTGCGAAGTATCTGAGTAAAGCTAGTGGGTTGTGAATGTTGGGTCTAAGAATTTTACGTAATTCAATTATACCACTTTTTGTACTTCTAAAGTGCTTATATGTTTACCTTTCACATATATACATGTTAATTGGAGGGGTTGGTGAATTTTTCCTCTACTGTTCTGTCTCTCTTTCTGTTTTAGGGTAAATTTTTTGCGTTTTTGTGAAAGATGGTATCCATTTATTTCTAATTCTTCCTTTGCAGGGCAAGCCTCCAGATTGGCAAGGAAGATAGAGAATCTTAGAAAGAGATCTAGCATGGGCAAACGTAAGAGAGAGTTCTTACTCTTGTGCACTAATGGAGAAGATTCTGCTAAAATAACCTTGCAAGAGGAGAAGCTTCAGGAACTTTCTGAAAACAATTACATATGTTGACACTCATTTTGTTCTAGATGCATTTTCTGTAATATGATGATAACTAGGGGAACCGTACATATTTTTGACTTCGAATGCTAGTTAATGTTGTGGATGGATTTGTATCCTTAACTATCTCTCTTCTTTCTGCAAAATGTACTTGCTTTGTCACTGCATTATTGTCCTAGGATTTCCATAGAATGACTAGAATTCTGACAACAGTTAAAGGTCCTCATACTATAATTGCAGCTCCTTGCGGACCAAAATATCAAGTTTTCTAAGTTTTCCAATCTTGCAGGAGTTGCTTGTAGGTTTTGTTATATTCAAAACCAGATGGGGTGCTGCCCTTGCTGCACAATCTCAGCAACATTCACATCCGCTCTTATGGACCACTGAAGCGGCTCCAGAACCAAGAGATGTATTATGGAAGAATCTGGCAATTCCAAATAAAGTTTCACCACTTTACAAAATTGGAGTCATTCTTGTAGCGACACTGCTTACTATTTTCTTTGCTGTTGCAGTGACTGCTGTTCAAGGAATAGCTAGATTTGAGAAGCTTAAGAAGTGGTTTCCTCCAGCCATGGCCGTGCAATTGATGTAAGGTTCTTATCTTCATCAAGCTCTTACAATATTTGAGTTCGTCAAGCACTTGAATAGTTTCATTAGTGATTATTGTGCAAGAAAATCTGAGAGAGTAGGGTATGCTTTCTAGTTGCTGGTTGAGGGGATGTCATTGTGGTTTGCTAAATATGTAACCATCATGATGCAGGAAATTTACTTCTTGTTGAATATGGATGCTGCCATTATACCGTAGCAGTAGCTCAAAAAAAAAAAAAAACCTGTTGGAACCTGTAACCGATCTTGGAACCTGTGACAGGGTAGGTTCCAAGTTCTAGACGGAACCAAACCGAAACTGGAAACTAGGAACCGCTCAACCCTAATAGACACCACATCAAAAAGACTTTATATTAAGCTTTGCTTGTATTATGAGCTTCTTTATAGTCAATGTGATGTCGTGATCAAGAGCCAAATTAGTTAGTCAAGAAACAAGAAAAGAAAGTAATATCTAACAAGCGACAATTGCACTTTTTGAGCCAAGAGTTACGTCCCTTCTACTCTACGGACAATAATGGTAGTTGCATACCCTTCTCCTTTAGGAAGCATTGCATCGTATTAAATTATGTCTTGGACTTAAGCATGTGTACATAACTCAACTTGATTGAAGGATACCGGTTTATTCATCCAAATCATTGAGAAAGAAATCCCACAACAGATTAGAATATCTCTTTGAAGAAGTTTCTTAATTTGCGTAAAGGAAGCCCAAGGGGCACACAAAAATAGCATCCGTGGAGATTCGTATTTTCAAGAAAGGATCAGAACATTCACTTGTGCCGTTGATAATTTGTTTTTGTCTTTTCCAAGGGTCGACCAAAACAAATACATCTTGGCCGCATATATCTTTTGTTGGAGAAAACTTCCTTATGTGTTTTGAAGCTGACAAAACGTTTCCATCAGTCTAGTCTGAAGACTTATAAACTCTTTCGTCAAAGTTTGAAGACTGCCGGACTGCCAGACTCAAGATTCAAAGTCTATCCCCATTGACAGTTTTTAGACCGTCAAAGAAGACTTATCCAAAATTGAGCATTTCGTTAAGGATTGGATTTGATCGTCTAAGGAAGATCTCTTGGCTAGATATAGCATCTCGGAATCCATTATTTATCTTGAGATTGATTCGGGCATTTTGTATCCGTTGATTGGCGAAGCATACTTGGAATGTTCTACTTATGGAAACCTAGATCCTGATTGTATGGGCGAGCAGGATTGGTTGCCTATCAGCATATTCCTTTTATAACTCGAAATCTCCCTAATTGATTCTGTCCAACTGATAGATTGGAAGAGCTCCTTTGGAAAGTTCCAACGGTTATGAAGGCATGGAGGAGTATATAAGGAAGACATTCTAGTTATTCGAGAGTGTGTGTGATAGAAAAATTCCAAAGTCTGAAGCTCCTCGTTCTTTGCCGATTCAATTGTTGAGTGCAAACTTATACTCAAAAGAGAGTTTATACACCTGTGAGACCTTAAAGAAGTGTAGCAAAGTCTCTACACTATGGAATCAAGGACGTAATATTGTAATAACTCTTTTGATTCATAGTGAAATCCAGCCGGTGGGCTGTCAGTGCGGAAGTGGACGTAGGCTTGCATTAAGCCGAACCACTATAAACCTTGTGCTCTTATTCTCTTCCCTAAACTCATTTACTTTGTTCATAACTTTATTGTTAAAGTCACTTCTCTTTTAAAGTCTACTATTAAACGAGACTCACGTTAAAATTTACAGCTTTTTAATATACTTTGCAAAAAGTTTGTTTTCACACCTATTCACGCCCTCTAGGTGCTCGTACTAGCATTAACAATTCGTATCAAAGCCTATGTACTCATTTAAATTGAAGTTTTTTTTACTTCAGAGTTAACGATCCATGGCTGGTATGTCGGCTCGAGGTTTGGTTGAAGGACAGAGCAACACCAGACCGCCTTACTTTGATGGGAATAAATACATTATATGCAAAAACAAGATGAAGGCTTTCCTAAGATCGAAAGACCCTCTCGAATGGGATGTGGTAGACAAAGGAATCATTCCTAAAACCACAATAGTCTCAAAAAGGAGAAAAGAAGCTGTTGAGTCCAACGAAATGACTTAAGAAGAGATAATCAAGAGACAGGCTCTTAATGCAAAAGCAATTTATTCCTTATATTGTGCATTATCTCCCATTAAATATAACATAATATCTTCTTGTGAAACAGCTAAAGAAGTCTAGGATACATTGCACATCACCTACGAAGGAACTGATCGAGTAAAAGAAACCAGAGTCAATATTATGCTTGGTCAATATGAAGCATTCAAGATGAAACCAGAAGAATCTATCACTGACATGTTTAGTCATTTTACAGAAATTGTGAATGGTCATGAATATCATGGTCAACCAATTTCTGGACCCATGAAGGTTAACAAATTACCGCGTGGTCTCTCCAAAGATTGGAATCACGTAAAGACCTCAATAAGGGAGACACAAAGGATTATGCTACTCTCTATTGATGAATTGGTTGGCACTCTTCAATCTTATGAAGTGGAGCAAATCAATAAAGATCAAGATCTCAAAGGTAAAAAATCTATTGCATTAAAATCTAATAACAAGTCGATGTCACAGACTCGAAGACAATATGGACAATGAAGAACTTGCTCTCATGATAAGAAGGTTCAGAAAACATAACAAAATGGGAAGAAAATTTAATTCGAAGAAACAAAGTTCTCAAAAATTTCAAAATAAATTAGCTGAGGATGATGAATCCAACAGGATGTGATCTGTTTTGAATACAAGAAAAAGGCATCAGACCCAACTGCCCCTTATTGAAGAAAAAGAAAGGAAAAGCTGAAAAGTACAGAAAAACTCTTAAAGCATAAACTTGGAGTGATACCAAATGTGAAAAAAGTGATGATGATTATGCCAATATTTGTCTTATGGCACAATCAGAATCAGATTCACTTGCGAGGCAGGACTCGGACTCGAGATAGTGAAATCAAGGTAAGTAATTTAAAAATTCCTACTAAAGTCTGTAAATATATTGATGAATTGTGTCTTAGTCTCAAAACCTCTCTCAAAAGGATTTCCAAACTTAAAAGGGAAAATTATGCACTGAAGCAACAGGAGATTGTTTGGAAAGAAAAGGTTGAAAATTTAGATAAAAGTGATACTACTTTGAAAGAAAATGCAGACTCTCTTTCAAAAGAAAATGCACTCTTGAAGAATGATATTTCAAGTATTTCAAAAGGGTTTTCTATAGGATTTGAGAAATTGAAAAAGATTCTTTGAGCACAAAAACCTTACTTTAACAAATTAGGTTTATGAATGATAGCTGAAACCATTCCTCTAATTGATTTTCCTAAAGTAGATGAAAGAATTAAACAAACACCTACAAAAGATTTTTGTAGAAATTATTTCCAATTTTTTTTTGTAAAACCTGTAGGCCGCAGTGCTCACAAATGTTCTAAGTGCAACAAATCGAAACATTTTGAGAAAGAATGTCCTATGGTTTGGAAACCTGTGAAGAAGGTTTGGGCAAAGACCGCATATTACACTAACTCCATTGGACCCAAGAAAGTATGGGTACCAAAGAAAGCTTGAGTTTCTTTTTAAAATGCAGGTCACTATCAAGAAAAATGTTAAATGGTACTTGGATAGTGGATGTTCAAGACATATGATAGGAGACTCAAGCTGTTTCATAAAACTTATGCAAGTTAATGATGGATAAGTTTATTTTGGTTTAAATAGCAAAGGCAGAATTGTTGGATGCGAAACTGTAAAGATTGGAAGTCTCACAATCAGTAACGTTTCCTTAGTAGAATGACTCAACTACAACTTGCTGAGCATCAGCCAATTGTGCGACAAAGGATTCAAAATCAACTTTCAAGAATGAACTTGTTTAGGAACCAGTAAAGACTCCTCCCAGACTTTCACGGCGTGAAGACATGGGAATATCTATCTCTTGAATATCAAACCAGAAATATGTCAATGTCTAATTTCAATTCAGGATGAAACGAATCTCGGGCATAGAAAACTTGGACACATCAACACGAAGCAAATAACCAAGATCTCAACAAAGAAGCTTGTTCGTGGACTACCCAACCTGACATACCAAAAATCTAAATTATGCACACCGTGCATATTGGGAAAATAGGTGAGAAATTCTTTCAAACTAATAAATCAAGTTTCCACTAATCGTGTGCTGCAGCTCTTGCATAAGGATCTCTTTGGACTAACCAGAACCAAGAGCATTGGAGAATCTACAAAGTTTAAATAACCAGAAGTAGCTCAGACTTTAGAAGACTAGCAAAAAATGATCACTGTAGAATCAATTGAAGAAAAAGATCAACAGTCTGTCAAGCCAACCAGCAACTGGAAGCACAAGTCTAGTCATCCCAAAGAACTCATTATTGGTGACATTGATGAAGGAATTCATACAAGATCCAAAAGGTGTGAAGAGTCTAGTGCCGTGGCTCTTATTTTTGAAATAGAAGCCAAAAGCATAGAAGAAGTTTTAACTGATGAAAGCTGGATTCAAGCCATGCAAGAAGAACTCAGGCAATTCAGTATTAATGATTTCGGGAATTGATTCCTAAACCAAAAGGTAAATCTGTTAGTGGAGCAAAATGGATTTTCAGGAACAAGATGAACGAGAAAGGAAAAGTCATAAGGAACAAAGCAAGATTATTACTTGTTTTTGCTTGTTATAAGAATTTCATGTTATTCCAAATGGACGTCAAAAGCGCCTTCCTAAATGGATTTATCTAAGAGGAAGTCTATGTGGAACAACCTCCAGGTTTTTAAGACCCATGGAAGCCAAACTCTGTATTCAGACTGGAAAATGCGCTATATGGTTTAAAGCAAGCATCTCGAGGTTGGTATGACAGTTTAAGTAAGTTTTTAATCCAAAATGGCTTTGTTAAAAGTAAAGTAGACACTACATTGTTCATCAAAAGAGAAAGCAAAAACTTATTACTTGTTCAAATTTATGTTGATGATATTATTTTTGCATCTCCTAATGAAAACCTGTGCAAGAAAGAGCACCTTTGGGACTTGTCCTAAAGAATGAGACTTTACTCTCCTTGGATATTCAGACGCAGATCTAGCAAGATGCAGAGTTCATAGAAAGAGCACCTTTGGGACTTGTCAATTACTTAGTACAGGACAATATCTTGGTTTTCACGGAAGCAAAGTACTGTAGCTCTTTCAATAGTGGAAGCAGAATATATGGCTCTTGGAAGTTGTTGTTCACAAATTTCGTGGACAAAACAACAATTAAGAGACTTTGGAATCCAAGACTCATGCACTGAAATCAAATGCGACAACACTAGGGTGATTAATCTCCCCAAGAATCCAATTCTTCATTCAAGAGCAAAGCATATAGAAATTCGACATCATTTGATTAGAGATCATGTTCAGAATGGAGAAGTCTTGATTTAGTTCATTGACTCAAAGAATCAACTGGCGGATATTTTTACAAAGCCACTGGAGGAAAGTCAATTCAAGTTTATTCGATCAAGACTCAATATCCTAAAGTCTGAAGAAGTTCAGACTCAGAGGTAAAAGTCTCAGAAGACCCTGACTCAGGAGATAAAGGATCATGACTGTAAGTTATTTCTATTTTAAAATTTATCTCTTGGATAATGTGGCACCCCTCGACGGCCCCCCGATCCGATTAGGGTCGCCACAGTTCGCTTACCATTCAATTTTCCTAATAACATGTCACTCTGATACCATTTCAATTGCAGTGGGTTCATACAACCATGGGGGTTTACATTTTTTTTATTTATAGGTCCCTTGCGCAATTCATATACGAAAGCACATCTAACAAACCCCCTTCCCTATATTCAGAAAACGATGCACACCTACTAAACATCTTATATAAGTTAAAACCGAACACGTTTATTTACATAGAGCATATGGACATCTTTAGTCGGTACATCAAAATGCCGTAGTATTCTATACTCGGCTACACTTCAAAAGATGACCGACATCTCCTCCCACAATTGTATGCTTAAGGTCCATCAACTAGTGTCGGCGTCCAAAGGTTCCCTCCTTTGCTATCATTCTCCTTGCGGTCATATCCAACCGCTTAAACCATCTACTAATCTGAAATGCTATTCCCCAAAAGGGGTGAGTACAACCACTTAGCAAGTAAATGAATCCAATAACCACTCAATGCATCATACAAGTCATACATGCATTGCAGGCATTACTTACCTTGAAGCCATGCGCATACTATCATGCATCAATCTCATAATCATATACATGTCATCATCATCATGACATCATTACATCACACATGTCATCATCATCATGGCATCATCACATTGCACATGTCATCATGCCATATCATATATCATCATCATCATCATCATCATCATCATCGTCATGCATATCATCATGCATATCATTATGCCATATCATATATCATCATCATCGTCATCTTCATCACCATGCATATCATGCCATGGGTGATCATCATTATTCCATATCACATATCATCATCATCATCATCATCATGCATATCATCATGCATATCATGCCATGGGTTCAATTTCCACTTGTAGCTTTCAATTTTGATCACCACATCACCCATTCCTCAAATCTCAATTTCATCATCCCCTCGGGCAAAGACCTCCGAGGCTTTCAGCCATCCCAGGCCACCGAACATCCGGCCCCCCACATTCCGGGCATCTCGCATCCCAACTGGCATCACGAGGCATTCCCCTTGGGTAGAAACCTCCGATAGGGCTTCCGGCATTTACACTCCCTGGCCGGGCATCCCACACGCCAATCCTGGCATCGCAAGGCATTCCTTTCAAGCAAAGACCTCCGACAAGGCTTCCAGAATTATGTACCGAAATACCACCAGGATCCCCCCCTCCTCTGGAATTACGTACCGTATACCACCGGGCATCCCGACACTCCCGGGGAATCTCCGTAATTACGCCACTAGGCCACCGAGCATCATCATCCACCACAACAATCTCCTCATTTAATTTAGCATGTTCACCAATTTCGGTCTTAATTTAGCATGGCATATGACGTGACATCAAACAAGTCATACTTGGCATGGAATTCACACATGCATCTCAATTCAATGTCATGCATACATCAAGACCTCATCATACAATGCAACATGGTATAATTATTTATAAAATTAATGGAATTTATGGCCAATAAAATAATCTATTTTATTTTATTTATTTATTTAAATTCCAACTTTTGTCATTTCCATAAATTTAATATCAACAAATTCCCAAAATTATAAAAATCACAGCAAGTATTAAACAAGCCAATAGGATGATAATTTCATACAAAATTCATGGCCAAATAGCATTTCACACAATTTCCCAATTTTCACAAAACATCATCCAATTTTTCGGATGAAATCAGAATGCACGGTTTCCGAAGAAATTCGATTAAAATATTCATATGGCCTCCAAAAATTACAACATTTTACAGAGTTATAGCCAAGACATTTTCGCACAACTTTCATCACAACTCCAAGCCAGATTATTTTTAGATTATTTTATACAGTCTCATGAAACTTCTGGATCCACTACCGCATCGTCCAGTGTACACATCTCCGAAATATTGCGATTTCACCTACCTATTCTCTTTAGTTTCCTCTGAAATTCGGATATGTTATACATCAAGGTGTCCTATACATGTTTCATGAAGAGATATAAGTCAAATAACCAGATTATAGTCATCATCTATGTCCATGATGTCTCGGGTGTCTTGGAATACATCACCAGAATCATTGTCTTCAAGATCTAGTCGATTTACTAGGATATACTTGTTCTTTTCACTTCAAATTTGAGTATGTTATATTTTAATATATCCCCTACAACTTTCATGAAGAAATCAAAGTGATATTCTCATCACAAACCAACATGCAATCACGAATCCAGCAAAAGGTCAGTAAAATCCTTTCAGATCTGGTGTCTCCGTAGGATGAGACTTTAACCCCTTGAATCTCCATAATTTTCCACCAAATTTTATTATATTATATTTTGAGATGTTAGCTACAAATTTCATGAAGAAACCAAAGCCAAAATCGAACTCTAAGCATGCATGCAAGCTCTCACAACATTCTGACTCGAGCGAATTCATGCGAAAACATTCCAGATCTGACATCTCCGTAAGATGAGAGTTTGACCCCTCAAATCTCCATCATTTAGTATGCTGTAGTACAAGATGTTAGCAACAACTTTCATGAAGAAATCAAAGCCAAATTCGGACTCTATACACACATGCAAGCTCAAACAACATTCTGACTCACACTGTTCGAGCAAGAATAGCCATGCCATTCAAACATAAATCTTTATGCTTCGGTTTTTCTCATCTAACACCCAAAAGCTCAACATGCAAACGACATACAAGCATGCAAGAGAAGCTAGAGGACTCCCACTTGCCTCTAGACCACACGAACAGCGGCACACCGGCGACGGACGAACGGCGTGCGGGCGGCGACGGGCGAGCTCCTCCTCTCTCGACCTCACTTTCTCTCTCGTAACCTCCTCTCTCCCTTTGGCCGAATCCTCCACCAGCCACACTCTCTCTCTCTCTCTCTCTTTGGATGCTTATATATTTGCATGCACCCCTCTTTGCATGGGGGACACTTTTCCCTAAGAAGGAGACAAGTGTCTCCTTGGTTGAAGACACTTGGAAGCCATGCGGCTACCCCTCCATGCGACAATGGGCCGGGCTTATGGCCCATTTTAGGCCCATCTCACTTGGGCCTAAAGCCCAAACTTAAATGGCCCAAGTTTATTTTACTCTATTTTATTTATAATATATCTTAATCATCATTTAAATAATATATAATTGCATAAATAATAAGGCCATTAAACTTATAGTCACAAATCCATAAATTCCAATTTATGATGCACATGGCCAATGATAGAATTTTCTTTCCTATCACATAATTATCCCTTAAAAGCTTGGCCATATATCTTATTGCAAATTATGGATTAAATGGCCATAAAATAACTTGATGGTACTTCCATCACCTATTCATAGACTTTAATGTAACTAGAGGTCGTTAAGAATTTTGGGATGCCACAGATAAAAACTCGAATAGGTACGTTTGTCTATTAATCTATAATTGATTGATATTATCTTCTTTAGTTTTTGTGATTATTGCAATCATTCATTTTCAAAAAAGAAGTTATCTTTTAAAATGACAGTTATCTAAAAGGAAGTTAATTTTTGAAAAGGCATTTTCTATTTTTCCTTTTACAACGTTCCATACACCTCTCTTCGATTGCTTTATATACTGTTGGTCTTCTTTCGTTTTACTCACAAAACCCTAAGAAAGCACAGAACATCAACTTCTCTCTTTTGCTCTCTTGTTTAATCCTTGAAAAGTTTTCACCTTTCTTGCAAAACGAGCTTGGAATCTCTCAAAGACTGTGAAGAATGTCGTCCCAAAGAAAGTCTTCAAGGATTGCGAACAGGGGACCACAACATATGCGTGAGGGTCCTACGCATTTTGACCTCACCGAGAAAGAAGAATCTCCAAGACAATAGCAAAGCCCACAACATTCTCAACAACGTCCATATCCTCCATCTAGACCTCAGGATATTGATCATCGAACAGAGGAAGAAATCATTAAAGATTCATAACCTATAAGAACTCAAAAGCCCGCTTTTATCTTTAAGCTTTACTCTGCTTTGAAGAAGGGTGGTACTCCCTTGAACTATATTGATGAATTCTTAAAAGAGAAAGGGTATCGAAATGAAACCCACTTTTTACACACAATGGAACGATTAGGAATTGCTATTGCGGGGTCGGCGGAAAGAGCATTTATGAATATCCCAAGCAATCGACGTTTTGGTGGGCTGAGTCAATCTGATGGGAATGATGATGACAAGATGTATACTCATTTTAAGTCTAGAATGGGTGTCGCGGCAGATATTCAAAGCAATAGAACAGATTTGTTTCGCTCGGAGGAACACAAGCGACCTTACTCTAAGTTGCTAAAGTGAGGGGTGATTAACCTAAGAAGTGTGGACTTTGATTTTCTTGATTCTCCGAATGTTAAGTTGCGAGAGAAATTCTCCCTACTTCAACTTAAACGTTTTTGTTCTGAGACGACAAAGGCTTGTCCAGAACTTACTGCATACTTCTATTCTAATCTAAGTTTCTTGGATGCGAATAGATTCTCATTCAGTGTTCGAGACTAGAACTATGTAGTTGACATGGACACATTGGCTGATGTGATTAGGGTAGAAAGAGGGAAATTCCAATCAATTAGTGTGTCTATTGGTCGTGCAACAGTAGAGTTTGTTCGTGATGGAATGACGGAATAACGAATCTCATACTTGAGCATGAATGCCTCAAATATTTTGCTTCACAAGATTATGATCAACTGCCTCAGACCCAAATCGACTTCAAAGACTGATGTCTCAAACTCAGAAGCAAAGCTGATATATGCTATCAACGCTAGCAAAAAGTTCTCTTTACCACACACTATCATGTTCCACATGTACAAAACGATGGTGAAAGATAAAGGCCAACTTCCTTACTCAACACTTGTCACTAAGTTATTCAGACATTTGAATATTCAGCCTCCTAGGATTTTATGTGTTAGCACCTATGAGCAAATGGTGGTGGGACTGAAAATGGTTTCCAAAATACATATGAAGGAACTTAACAAGGCTCTGCAGCGATTCAAGGAGAAAACTTCTGTCAAGACTCACCAAGTCTCTTCGGCTGCAAAATAGAAAGGGAAGGAGCCCATGATAGCTCCATCCAAGAGAAGAAGAGTACTCATCTTGGAGGATGAAGAAGATGAGGAATATGTTACCATTTCCACTATGGCCTTAAGAAGCTTACAATGTTCTATTTCAGAGGTAGAGAAGAGAAAGGATCAAGACAGAGTCAGAGCAAAGAAGTGGAGAGAGAGAATCGATGAGAAAAGAAGCAGAGGAAGAAAGGACTGTAGAGGAAGAAGAGGGCAAAGGTGAACAAGAAGAAACAGAGCATGAAGAGTACTTCTCTCCGCCTGAAGGCATTGAAATAGGGGGAGCTCCTGAGAAAAGAGGTACCTCTTCAATTGCTTTCACTAGTGAAGATGTTAGCCGTTCACCTGCATATCCAGAAGATGTGTTTGCCTCCCAATTCCCTAAGGAAGGTCATAAGGTTTCATCGCCATATTTGGGTGTTCATGCTGAAATGGCATCATCTGCCAATACACCTCATACTGATCATGTAGAGGCTAGTACTCAGATTGATAACTCAGCAGACTTTCGAAGACTGCTTGATATTCTTTTGAAGATGCAAGGCCAAATTTATGCCCTGGATGCGAATTTCAGAATATGCAGAATGCCAGTCAAGCTTCTTTAGTTTCCTTGCATGACCAAATTCAAACCCTTGCTCTTCAACTCCAAGCAAATGCCAAGGTGAAGAAGTGGCTCAACTAAAGGAAGACTTGAAAAAGCTGGAAGACACTGTCAAGTCGATGAGAGATTTCTAGCTTATTCGCGTTCTATGACAATCCTAATTTCATTCTCTTTTAGTCTCTACCTTTTTCATGCTGACAAAACGGGGGAGATGTTGTAGATTTGAGATTTTGACATGACTTTTTGATTGACTTTACTTTTGTTTGGTGTGGTTGTGACCGGTTTGAATTTGGATTATTTGATGTTTGCAGTGTCTTAAGCGCTATTGATATTCTGGCAAAGATAGTTGTTTTAATGTTTTAATAGGACTAGCTTGTTTCCTATGATGCAGATTCATTACTATTCCAATTATCTTTTATGAGATATCCATGTTTGCTTGAGTATTTTCTTGCAGGTCAAAAATATCGAAATCTACATAAAAGTTTTGTCACCATAAAAAATGGGGAGATTGTTGAAAAAAACTTCCTTATGTGTTTTGAAGCTGACAAAATGTTTCCATCAGTCTAATTTGAAGACTTGTAGACTCTTTCGTTAAAGTCTGAAGACTGCCGGACCACCAGACTCAAGATTCAAAGTCTATCCCCAATGACATTTTTTAGACCGTCGAATAAGACTTATCCAGAATTGAGCATTTCATTAAGGATTTGATTCGATCATCTAAGGAAGATCTCTCGACTGGATATAGCGTCTTGGAATCCATTATTTATCTTGAGATTGATTCGGGTATTTTGAATCCGTTGATTGGTCAAGCATACTTGGAATGTTCTACTTATGGAAACCTAAATCTTGATTGTATGGGCGAGCAGGATTGGTGGGCTATCATCATATTCCTTTTATAACTCAAAATCTCCCTAATTGATTCTATCCAACGGGTAGATTGGAAGAGCTCCTTTGGAAAGTGCCAACACTTATGAAGGCATGGAGAGTATATAAGGAAGACATTCTAGTTATTCAAGAATGTGCGTGATCGAAAGTTGAGTGTAAACTTGTACTCAAAAGAAAGTTTATACACTTCTGAGACCTTGAGGAAGTGTAGAAGAGTCTCTACACTATGGAATCAAGGACATAATACTGTAACGACTCTTTCGATTCGTAGTGAAATCCAGCCGGTGGGCTGTTAGTGCGGAAGAGTGGACGTAGGCTTGGATTAAGCTTAACCACTATAAACCTTGTGCTCTTATTCTCTTCCCTAAACTCATTTACATTGTTCGTAACTTTATTGTTAAAGTCACTTCTCTTTTAAAGTCTTCTGTTAAACAGACTCACGTTAAAAGTTACAGCTTTTTACTATACTTCGCAAAATGTTTGTTTTCACACCTATTCACCCCCTCTAGGTGCTTGGACATGCATTAACATATTTCCCTTCGAGTTACACACTAAAGGACATGGATTTTGTGGGTTTTGTTAAGATTTCCAGGCCGTTACTTGTAGTGTAGAAGAGACTCACAAAGAAGTGACGTGTTTGAACACTCAGATTTGTGTTATGAGTTATACATCCAATTGAGTAATATATTGGTAAACACTATGGATTTGTATATAATCGAGCTACGGGAAACACCTAAGGTTGTGAGCTGTTGTAACTCTGATTTTTTTAATTATTAGTGGATTATTTGTTATTGGCTTTCTTCGTGGAGGTTTTGATACTCAGACAAAATTAGGTAAATCTCTAGTAATTTTTATTTTTCCTCGTTATTTCTATGGTCATATCGCGTTAATTTAAGTGCAGGATCCAAATAGTATCCGCATTATTCACAGCACATTCTTCGTGGAGCTTCTTTGGGTTGAGCGGGAACATCATTAGAAGTTAAGTTAAGAATGTGATTGTTCCTCTCACATGGCCTAAACCTGAAATGACCATTGCAAAACTCTTGTTGCTATATTGCGTTTAGGATTACAACTAGATCTACACCCAAAAAACCATCAATGGAAAAAATGTCTCCAATTGATTCAGTGTTCATTTGGCTTTCCTTGCTTATGAACTCAAGGATATTGATTCTTGATACGACACCAGCATAAGAAATTCAAAACCAATATGACTTCACACTTATTAATATATTTCAACTAAAAAATGATTTACATTCAAACATTTTAATAGCAATACCAAGCGATGCAAGTAATAAGTCAAATAGAATGAAAATGAACAGACAACACTATAAAGAAAGAGATAGGAACTATAACTACAAATATATATATATACATATATATATATATATATATATATATATAAATAGCAAAGATGATTCTTATTCCATTTGACTCGCGATGTATGAATTCACCACGTTATCTTTCTCCATCATACACTCACATGAGAGGTTTTCCCCCTAACTATTGAGAAGGATTCCAATTATAACAAGTATCAAAGATTCCGGTCCATTCATTCAACCTACAAGCACCTTCAGGAATGGTCTCCAAATACATCGGTGGCAATAACACTTGTCCCTCGATTCCACATATATATCGAACCGGTGTAATTGACTAGACCATGTAAAGGTGCAAAAGAACAATGTTTCAAAGAAAATATGGGGTCTAAAAGAGAATTCCCAACTCCTCGTAATATGATGGATTCCGAGATCATCTTCCTTGGATTTACAATGAACTGATAGAGTATTTCCAACCGATAAATTGTTTTCGATCTTAACTTGTGCTTTGGCCCAAAAACTTTCCACACGGTGAATTACGAATAAAGAACAAATAAATATGAGTGTAGTTGATGACTTCATCATCGCAAATGTTGGAAAAAACTTTCTTACGTGTTTTGAAGCTGACAAAACGTTTCCATCAGTCTAGTCGAAGACTTGCAGACTTTTTCGTCAAAGTCTGAAGACTGTCGGACAGCTAGACTCAAGATTCAAAGTCTATCCTCATTTACAGTTTCTAGACTGTCGAAGAAGTCTTATCCAAATTTAAATATTTCTCTAAGGATTTGATTCGATCGTCTAAAGAAGATCTCTCGGCTGGATTTAGCATCTCGGAATCCTTATTTATCTTGTTTTTTATTCAAGTATTTTGGATCCATTGATTGGCGAGGTGTACTTGAAAGGTTCTACTTATGGAAACGTAGATCCTGATTGTATAAGCGAGCAAAATTGGTGGGCTAACGTCATATTCCTTAAATAACTCGAAATCTCCCTAATTGATTATGTCCAATGGGTATATTGGAAGAGCTCCTTTGGAAATTGCCAACGGTTATGAAGGCATGAAAGAGTATAAAAAGAAGACATTTTAGTTATTCGAGAGTGCGTGCAATAGAAAATTCCAAAGTCTGAAGCTCCTCGTTCTTTGCCGATTCAATTGTTGAGCGTAAGCTTGTACTCAAAAGAGAGTTTATACACCTGTGAGACCTTGAGGAAGTGTAGCAGAGTCTCTGCATTGTGGAATCAAGGACGTAACACTGTAACGACTCTTTTGATTCATAGAGAAATCCAACTGATGGACTGTCAGTGCGGAAGAGTGGACGTAGGCTTGGATTAAGCTGAACCACTATAATCCTTGCATTCTTTTTCTCTTCCCTAAACTCATTTATTTAGTTCGTAACTTTATTTAATTGTTAAAGTATCTTCTCTTTGAAAGTCTGCTATTAAACAGACTCAGGTTAAAAGTAAAACTTTTTTACTATATTTCGCAAAAGTTTATTTTCGCACCTATTCACTCCCTCTAGGTGCTCATACTAGCATTTACAATTGGTATTAGAGCATGTATACTCATTTAAATTGAAATTTTTTTACTTCAGAGTTAACGATCCATGGCAAGTATGTTGGCTCCAGGTTTGGTTGAAGGGTAGAGCAACATCGGACCGCCTTACTTTGATGGGAAGGAATACAGTATATGGAAAAACAAGATGAAGACTTTCCTAAGATTGAAAGACCCTCTCGAATGGGATGTGGTAGATAAATGAATCATTCCTAAAGCCACAACAATCTCATAAAGGGGAAAAGAAGCTGTTGAGTCTTGCAAGATGACTCAAGAAGAGATAACCGAGAGATAATCACTTGATCCAAAAGCAATTTATTCCTTATATTGTGCATTATCTCCTGCTGAATATAACAGAATATCTTCTTGTGAAACAGCTAAAGAAGTCTAGGATAGATTGCACATCACCTACGAAGGAACCAATCGAGTGAAAGAAACCAAAGTCAATATTCTGCTCGGTCAATATGAAGCATTCAGGATGAAACCAGGAGAATCTATCATTGATATGTTTAGTCGTTTTACAGAAATTGTGAATGGTCTTGAATAACAAGGTCAACCAATCTCTGGACCCATGAAGGTTAACAAATTACTGCATGGTCTCTCCAAAGATTGGAATCACGTAAAGACCTCAATAAGAGAGACACAAATGATCATGCTACTCTCTATTGATGAATTCGTTGGCACTCTTCAGTTTTATGAAGCGGATCAAATCAATGAAGATGAAGATCCCAAAGGTAACAAAATCTGTTGCATTAAAATCTAATGACGATTCTGATGTTATAGACTCTGAAGACGATATGGATGATGAAGAGCTTGCTCTCATGATAAGAAAGTTTAGAAAACTGAACAAAAATGGAAGAAGATTCAATTGGAAGAAACACAGCTCTCAAAAGTTCCAAAATAAATTAGCTGAGGATGATGAATCCAACAAGGATGTGATATGTTTGAATGCAAGAAAAAGGGACACATCGAGACTCAACAACCCCTTACTAAAGAAAAAGAAAGGAAAAGATGAGAAGTACATAAAAGCTCTTAAAGCAAAAACTTTGAGTGATACCAAATGTGAAGAAAGTGATGATGATTATGCAAATATTTGTCTTATGGCACAATCAGAATCAGATTCAGACTACGAGGCAGACTCGAGACTATGACAGTGAAAATTTCCTACTAAAGTCTCTAAATATATTGATGAATTGTGTCTTAGTCTCAAAACCTCTCGAGAGGATTTCCGAACTAAAAAGGGAAAATTCTACACCGAAGCAACAATAGATTGTTTGGAAAGAAAAGGTTGAACATTTAGATAAAAGTATTATTACTTTGAAAGAAAATGCAGACTCTCTTTCAAAAGAAAATGAACTCTTGAAAAATGATATTTTAAGCATTTCAAAAAGGTTTTCTATAGGATCTGAGAAATTAGAAAAGATTCTTTCATCACAAAAACCTTACTTCAACAAGTCAGGTTTGGGAATGACTGCTAAAACCATTCCTCTAATTGATTCTCCTAAAGTAAATGAAAGAATTAAATAAAGACCTACAAAAGATTTTTATAAAAATCATTTGCAAAATTTTTTTGTAAAACCTGTATGCCGTAGTACTCTCAAATGTTCTAAGTGCAACAGCTTATAACATTTTGAGAAAGAATGTCTTATGGTTTGGAAACCCGTGAGGAAGGTTTGGGCAAAGACAGTACATTGCACTAACTCCATTGGACCCAAGAAAGTATGGGTACCAAAGAAAGCTTAAGGTCCTTTTTTAAATGCAAGTCACTATCAAGAAAAATGTTAAATGGTACTTGGATAGTGGATGCTTAAGACTTATGACAAGAGACTCAAGTTGTTTCATAAAGCCTATGCAAGTTAAAGGTGGAAAAGTTTCTTTTGGTGGAAATAGCAAAGGCAGAATTGTCCGATGCGGAACTATAAAGATTGGAAGTCTCAGAATCAGCAACGTTTCATTAGTGGAAGGACTCAACTACAACTTGCGAGCATCAGCCAAGCGTGCGACATAGGTTTCAAAATCAACTTTCTAGAAGGAACATGTTCAGGAACCAGAAAAGACTCCTCCCAGACTTTCACGAGGCAAAGACATGGGAATATCTATCTCTTGGATATCAAACCAAAAATACCTCAATGTCTAATTTCAATTCAAGAGGAAGTGAATCTTTGGCACATAAAATTTGGCCACATCAACATGAAGCAAATAGCCAAGATCTCAGTAAATAAGCTTGTTCGTGGACTATCCAACCCGACATACCAAAAATTTGAATTATGCACATCGTGTGTATTGGGAAAATAGGTTAGAAATACTTTTAAACCAATAATCAAGTTTCCACTAATCGTATGCTGTAGCTCTTGCATATGGATCTCTTTGGACCAACCAAAACCCAGAGCATTGGTGGTAAGAAATATTGCCTAGTAATAGTGGTTGATTATTCACGATTTACTTGAGTATATTTTCTGGCAAGTAAGTCTGAAACATTTTCATATTTTATAAAATTTGCTAAGAAAGTTCAAAATGAGAAAGGGTATGTTATTTCAAGTATATGTACAGACCATGGAGGTGAGTTTGAAAATCAAGATTTTGATAAATTATGAGATGAATATGGTTTTCAACAGATGTTCTCCTCACCATACACTCTGGAACGGAATGAAGTTGTGGAAAGGAAGAATAAATCATTGCAAGAAATGGCAGGAACTCTTTTAATTGAAAGTAACATTTCTTCTCGTTTTTTTTTGCTGAAGTAGTATCTACATCATGTTATATTATAAATAGAGTCTTTCTAGGGCCTATTTTGGAGAAAAATTCCTATGAGTTGTTCAAAGGAAAGAAGCCAATTGTTTCATATTTTCATGTGTTTGGTTGCAAATGTTTTATATTGAAAAATGCAAATGATCGAATTGGTAAGTTTGAAGAAAATCAGACGAAGGCATCTTCCTTGGATATTCAACCACCAGCAAAGCTTACAGAGTATACAATAAAAAGACTCAATCTATGGAGCAATCAATGAATGTTAAATTTCAAGACTTTATACAAAATCAATCGATTTAGACTCAACCTGAAGAATCCGAACTTGCTCCATACTCCACAAAGTTTAAATAACCAGAAGTAGCTCAGACTTTAGAAGACCAGCGACGAAGGATCGCTGTAGAATCCATTGAAGAAAAAGATCAACAGTTTGTCAAGCCAACCAGCAACTGGAAGCACAAGTCTAGTCATCCCAAAGAACTCATTATTGGTGACATTGATGAAGGAATTCATACAAGATCCAAAAGGTGTGAAGAGTCTAGTGCTGTGGCTCTTATTTATGAAATAGAAGTCAAAAGTATAGAAGAAGCTTTAACTGATGAAAGCTGGATTCAAGCCATGCAAGAAGAACTCAGGCAATTCAGTATTAATGATGTTGAGGAATTGATTCCTAAACCAAAAGGTAAATCTGTTATTGGAGTTAAATGGATTTTCAGGAACAAGATGAACAAGAAAGGAAAAGTCATAAGGAACAAAGCAAGACTCCTGGCCAAAGGATATACGCAAGAAGAATGGATAGACTATGATGAGACTTACGCACCAGTAGCGAGGTTAGAAGCAATTAGATTATTACTTGCTTTTGCTTGTTATAAGAATTTCAGGTTATTCCAAATGGACGTCAAAAGCACCTTCCTAAATGGATTTACCTAAGAGGAAGTCTATGTAGAACAACCTCCCGGTTTTGAAGACCCATGGAAACCAAACTCTGTATTCAGACTGAAAAATGCGTTATATGGTTTAAAGGAAGCATCTCGAGCTTAGTATGACAGGTTAAATAAGTTTTTAATCCAAAATGGCTTTGTTAAAGGTAAAGTAGACACTACATTGTTCATCAAAAGAGAAAGCAAAAACTTATTACTTGTTCAAATTTATGTTGATGATATTATTTTTGGATCTCCAAATGAAACTCTGTGCAAGAAATTCTCTAAGTCTATGCGGGATAAATTTGAAATGAGTATGATGAGTGAACTAACTTTCTTTCTTGGGCTTCAAGTGAAACAATTGAAGGAGGGAACTTTCATTCACCAAGAAAAATATGCTAAAGAACTTGTCAAAAAGTTTGGATTGGAGAATTGCAAAAAGACATATATAGCAATGTCAAGTTCCTCGAAGCTGGACAAAGATGAGGAAAGAAAGTTGACCAAAAGCTATACGGGAGTATCATTAGTTCACTTATTTATCTTACTGCTTCTAGACCTAACATTTTGTTTAGTCTTTGTATTTGCTAGATTTCAATCGGATCCCAAAGAATCTCATTTAAGTGCTGCTAAACGTATCATCAAATACATTGCAACATCCTCTAATTTGGGTCTCTGGTATCCTAAAGAATGAGACATTACTCTCCTTGGATTTTAAGACGCAGATCTAACAGGATGCGAGTTGATAAAAAGAGCACCTCGAGACTTGTCAATTACTTGGTAACATGACAATATCTTGGTTTTCAAGGAAGCAAAGTACTGTAACTCTTTCAACATCAAAAACAGAATATGTGGTTCTTGGCAGTTGTTGTTCACAAATTCTGTGGATAAAACAACAGCTAAGAGATTTTGGAATCCAAGACTCTTGCACTGAAATCAAATGCGACAACACTAATGCGATTATTCTCACCAAGAATCAAATTCTTCAATTAAGAGAAAAACATATAGAAATTCAACATCATTTTATTATAGACTCTGTTCAAAATGGAGAAGTCTTGATTCAATTCATTCACTCAAAGAATCAACTGGCGGATATTTTTACAAAGCCATTGGAGAAAAGTCAATTCGAGTTTATTCGATCAAGACTCAATATCTTAAAGTCTGAAGAAGTTCAGACTCAAAGATAAAAGTCTAAAAAGGTTCAAACTCAGAAGATCAAGTATCACTACTGTAAGTTATTTCTGTTTTAAAATTTATCTCTCGTATAAGAAACTCGAAAAGGTACGTTTGTCTATTAATTTGTTATTGATTGATGTTATCTTCCTCAGTTTTCGTGATTATTGCAATGATTCTTTTTCGAAAAAAAAAGTTATATTTTAAAATTATAGTTATCTAAAAGGAAGTTATTGTTGAAAAGGCATTTTCTATTTTTCCTTTTACAAAGTTCCATATACCTCTCTTCGATTGTTTTACATACTGTTGGTTTTCTTTCGCTTTACACACAAAACCCTAAGGAAGCACAGAACATCAACTTCTCTCTTTTGCTCTCTTGTTTAATCCTCGAAAAGTTTTCACCTTTCTCACGAAACGAGTTTGGAATCTCTCAAAGACTGTGAAGAATGTCTTTCCAAAGAAAGTCTTCAAGGATCGCAAATAGGGGACCATACCATATGTGTGAGGGTCCTATGCATTTTGACATCACCGAGGAAGAAGAATCTCCGAGACAACAGCAGAGCCCACAACATTCTCAACCGCGTCCATCTCTTCAATCTAGACCTCAGGATATTTTGATCATCGAGCAGAGGAAGAAATCATTCAAGATACAGAACCTATAAGAACTCAAATGCCCCATTTTATCTTTAAGCTTTACACTGCTTTGAAGAAGGGTACTCCCTTAAACTATATTGATGAATTCTTGAAAGAAAAATGGTATCGAAATGAAACCCACTTTTTGCGCATAATGGAACGATTGGGAGTTGCTCTTGTGGGGTCGGCAAAAAGAGCATTTGCGAATATTTCAAGCAATCCACGCATTTGAGGGTTGAGTCAACCTAATGGAAATGATGATGACAAGATGTATACTCATTTTAAACCTAGAATGGGTGTTGCGGTGAATATCCGAAGCAATAGGACAGATTTGTTTCACTCGAAGGAACACAAGCGACTTTACTCTAAGTTGCTAAAGTGGTGGCTGATCAACCCAAGAAGTGTGGACTTTGATTTCCTTTATTCTCTGAATGTTAAGCTGCAAGAGAAATTCACTCTACTTCAACTTGAACGGTTTTGTTCTGAGACGACAGAGGCTCATCCTGAACTTACTGCATACTTCTATTCTAATCTAAGTTTCTTGGAAGCGGATAGATTCTCCTTCGTTGTTCGAGACTAGAACTATGTAGTTGACATGCACATATTGGCTGATGTGATTGGAGTAGAAAGAGGGGAATTCCAATCAATTAGTGTGTCTATTGGATGTGCGATGGTAGAGCTTGTTTGTGATTGAATGGTGGAAGGACGAATTTGATACTTGAGGATGAATGCTTCAAATATTTTGCTTCACAAGATTGTGTTCAATTTCCTTAGACCCAAATCAACTTCGAAGACTAATGTCTCAAACTTAGAAGCAAAGCTGATATATGCTATCAACGCTAGCAAAAAGTTCTATTTACCATACACTATCATGTTTCACATGTACAGAACGATGGTGAAAGATAAAGGCCAACTTCCTTACTTAGTGCTTGTCACTAAGTTATTCAGACAATTGAATATTCGGCCTCCCAAGATTCTCTATGTATGAACTTGTGATCAAATGGCGGTAGGACTGAAAATGGTTTCTAAAATGCGTCTGAAGGAACTGAACAAAGCTTTGGAGCGATTTAAGGAGAAAACCCCTGTCAAGACTCACTAAGTCTCTGTGGCTACAAAACGGAAAGGGAAGGAGACCATGATAATTCCATCCAAGAGAAGAAGAGCACTCATCTTGAAGGATGAAGAAAATGAGGAAGACGTTACCATTTCCGCTATTGCATTAAGAAGCTTACAATGTTCTATTCCGAGAGACGAGAGGGAAGAAAGGATCAAGACAAAGAAGAGTCAAAGCAAAGGAATAGAGAGAGAGAATCAATGAGCAAAGAAGCAGAGGAAGAAAGGATTGCAGAAGAAGAAAATGGCAGAGGTAAACAAGAAACAAAGCATGAAGAATACTTCTCTCCTTTGAAGGCATTGAAACAGGGGGAGTTGCGAGAAAAGAGGTACCTCTTCAACTGTTTTTACTAGTGAAGATGTTAGCCGTTCACCTTCAGATCTAGAAGATGTATATGCCTCTCAATTCCCTGAGGAATATCATGAGGTTTCATCGCCAAATTTGGGTGCTCATGCTGAAATGCCATCATCTCGCCAATACACCTCAAGCGATCATGCGAGAGGCCAGCACTCGGACAGATAACTTAGCACACTTTTGAAGACGCTTGATATTCTTATGGAGATGCGAGGCAATATTTATGCCCTAGGATGCAAAGTTCAGAATATGCAGAATACTAGTCAAGCTTCTTCAATTTCCATGCATGACCAAATTCAGGCCCTTGCTCTTCAAGTTCAAGCAAATGTCAAGGGTGAAGACGTGGCTCAAGCGAAGGAAGACTTGAAAAAGCTGGAAGACACCGTCAAGCCGATGAGAGATTTCCAGCTTATTTGAGTTCCAAGACAATCCTAATTTCACTCTCTTTTCGTCTCTACCTTTTTCATGCTGACAAAAATGGGGAAATGTTGCAGATTTTGAGATTTTGATATGACTTTTTGACTAACTTTACTTTTGTTTGGGTATGGTTGTGAATGGTTTGGATTTGAATTGTTTGATCATTTAATGTTTGCAGTTTCTTGAGCACTGTTGGTATTCATGGCAAATATAGTTGTTTTAATGTTTTAACAGGACTAACTTATTTCTTGTAGATGCATATATGTTTTTTACTATCTTTACTAAACCAATTATCTTTTGTGAGATATCAATGTTTGCTTGAGCATTGTCTTACAGGTCAAAAATATCCAAATCTGTAGGAAAGTTTTGTCACCATCAAAAAGGGGAAGATTGTTGGAGAAAACTTCCTTGCGTGTTTTAAAGCTGACAAAACGATTCCATCAGTCTAGTCTGAAGACTTGGGGACTTTTTCGTCAAATTCTAAAGACCGCCGAATCGCCAGACTCAAGATTCAATATCTATCCTCATTGACAGTTTCTAGACCGTCAAAAAAGTCTTATCTAGATTTAAATATTTCTTTAAGGATTTGATTCGATCGTCTAAAGAAGATCTTTCAGCTAGATATAGCATCTCGGAATCCTTATTTATCTTGTTTTTTATTTGGGTATTTTAGATCCATTGATTGGTGAAGTGTACTTGGAAGGTTCTACTTATGGAAACTTAGATCCTAATTGTATGGGCGAGTAGGATTGGTGGGCTATCATCATATTCCTTAAATAACTCGAAATCTCTCTAATTGATTCTATCTAATGGGTAGATTGGAAGAGCTCATTTGGAATGTGCCAACGGTTATGAAGGCACGAAGGAGTATATAAGGAAGACGTTCTAGTTATTCAAGAGTGTGTGCGATAGAAAAATTCCAAAGTCTGAAGCTCCTCGTTCTTTGCTGATTCAATTGTTGAGCGTAAACTTGTACTCAAAAGAGAGTTTATACACCTGTGAGACCTTGAGGAAGTGTAGCGAGTCTCTACACTGTAACGACTCTTTTGATTCATAATGAAATCAATGGTGGGCTGTCAATGCGGAAGAGTAGACGTAGGCTTGGATTAAGCCGAACCACTATAATCCTTGTGTTCTTATTCTCTTCCCTAAACTCTTTTATTTAGTTCGTAACTTTATTTAATTGTTAAAGTCTCTTCTCTTTTAAATTCTGCTATTAAACAGACTCAGGTTAAAAGTAAAAGTTTTTCAATATACTTTGCAAAAGTTTGTTTTCGCACCTATTTACTCCCTCTAGGTGCTCGTACTAGCATTTGCAGCAACATTCATCGCTCTTATATCAACATCATTGAGCTATTTAAGGTGGACATTGGTACTTTAACAGTCAACAATTACTATTGGAATTAACGGTGGCATGTGGGCCATAAGCTGTAATAAAAGAGAGGAGGGCATAATAGTCACCGTCACTTTGGGATGAATGCGGCAATTTAGCATTTATTTTTCGTCTTATTTACTTTGAGTTAAGAATGGCCTCATAAGTTCATTCACAAATCAAGTAAAATATCTTTGCGAATGCCATGCATCCACGATCTTTGCTTCTTGTGTAATGATAACATAAGGAAATGCAATACATATTGAGATCTTATACTAGTATGATGTATCAACACTTTAGGAACTCATTTTTGAGAAAATAAGTTGAGATTGATAAATAGTGATTGGCTTATTTAAAATTCCCAAAGGAAACCATTACACAAATATCATTTTGATTTTTGTGAAAAAAAAATTCATCCAATAATTATTAAATAACTTTTATGGTAGCTATGAATAACTCTTAAATTATTTATAAGTTTTATGGCAAATTTTTTGCGATTAGAGTATCCAGTTGTCATTCCACTACATCCCACGGAGAGGGAAAGAGAACTAGCATAACGAAGTCGTCTTGTGCCTGTAAGCATTTGCTACCTACGCATTTAGTGTCGATTTGGATTTAGGTAACCTTTTTTTAAGGTAATTTGCATATCCAATTTGCTTAAGATTCCAATCTTCAATCAAACAGAATGAAAGCAGGAAATTTATAGTGAATTAAGGCCTCGCCCTTGATCGGAAGGAAGTGTAATGTGAAAACGAAACTTTCATTATCTCGGCTTCGATGACTTATTAGAACACCTTTCTTACTTTAGCTCTAGAATGAGGTGAGGGTGAGTTGAGGCCTAAAATCAGGCTGAAAGGGATAGTTTTCCTAGTCAGAAAAATTGAGAACTACGATCATGAGTTTGAGAAAATTCAAGGGATCCGGCTCTCAAGTCCATGGTGCGGTGATCCAATGGGAATGCGATTTGCCATAAGGATAGGGAAGTCCGCCTTCTTTTTTCTTTTCATCGGAGTTATTTCACAAAAGGGGCAGATAAATTAGAATCTCTCGCAAAAACGGCAGGTAAATTATTAGTGATAGAATAAATGGGTTCTTCTTCTATCCTTTTTTGGTACTAAGCTAGTCTAAGCAAAGTAGTCATAGTTTTTAAATCGAGATATGTATTATTAATCGATATGTTAAATTTATTAATCACTAGTGATGATTGATTCGTATCATATGATTCAGTAATATAACTAATATATATGTGTCATGGACATTTATAAATCCTATAAGCAGATTAGTAAGAATTATGATATTGGAAATAAAAATCTTATTTTTGAGTGAGAGTGATGATCCATATGCATAAGAATTTATAAATTTCAAATGAAAAGTACATTCAAATATAAATCACAAATAATGGTGAGTAATTTCATTTGTCATTGCATTATTTTGGAAACCTACCCTCGGGGTCCTTGGAACCTCAGGGATAAATTTTGACGTATTTGCTCATAAGATGGTCCAAATTGGTATCCCATCAATTATGGGCATAGTCTCTCCCAAGACCGCACCTCGCCTAACACAGGACTTCTTTTAAATTCAACTTAAATATTCTCTAGAAGTTACCACTAGCCATTGTTGAGGGTAAGTCAAAACCCAATTATTTTTTGTCGAAAAAGAATTTTTATTTATTTATATGTGTTGGGAATATCGGATTCCCCAAAAACCGGATTTGACACTAAATCAAACCCCTAAAATGAATGCGGAAGATAAGCCCGGGAAATATGTATCACCGATCATAAAGCACACCACGGAATTAAGCGTACCTTATTAGCCATAGATTAAACACCGACGCTAGTAAGAGGAAGAGAAACCAATCCTATTCGATCCGATGACGTCAATTGGCCTTGAAGGGAAGACGGCGTCGCCTCTTGCGCACTGTTTTTATTTTGGAGGGAGAAAGAAAGAGGAATGTACGTTAATGCCAACGGTTGTGTTCCTCCATCTCTCTTTCTCCTTTTATACGTCCCTCCAACATAAAGGAACATACCCCTTCATCCATGGGCCCTAATCTTGTGGGCCGGGCTTTTAGGCCAAACATGGGCGGACGGGCCAACTTAGGCCCATCACATAAAATCATCATCATCTCCCACTCGCACATGGTGGGCCGGACATGATTTTCTTTACCTCTCTTTAACATTCATACTGGTGAATAATCCGTGCGACCAGCATACTTTGAGAGCTCGTTGCCATACATCTGTTAGGAATATACAACAGTTCATAATGGGCATCACACTTCGAGTAGATTTAGTATGCAGTACCCTAGATCGACCGATCACATTTATATCTCTCTTGATCTCTTTGAAACAATGATATATATATATATTGTATTCACAATTATGATTATCCCAAAAACAGTCATAATTGGTTAACCAGTGATTACAAAACTACAATGTGATTCTCCAAATTCGTTCTTCTTCTTCCCTTCAAACTCTCAATTTCAATTTAGCTTGCTTTTCTAGAAATGTCCCGTTAGATCGAATCAACTCATGACCATTGGCAACATCCTAAGATAGCAAACACTAAATAGAAATCTTGAGAATAAGTAAAAGTCATGAGGGCACTAAAATTGAGGAACTTTTTTCCTCAAGAGTCTCACACGACATAAAAGTTGAGATCAAAACTTTTGCCACTCTTATTGGTCGTTTCATGCATACGTAGTATGAAATACGTATTACGGTATTAACTCATTTCCCATGGAGCGTATGTCTACACCTTCAATACCGTATAGATGATAGTTCAGAATACCCAATGTCTAACTTGAGTTCACGTATTTATTCATTCACAAAATTCATCAGAACTCACATCTAGCATCATAGACAGATAAAGTAAAATATGTGGGTTATTTTACTTTCGGACATAGTAAGTATTATGTCCTCATCTTAACACTCAGTTAAGGCGACATACGTATTTTCAGCTTGAGCTCTCGATTATCACCAAGATAATAAGCTTAAAAACAGTCTCATTTCTATATATCACACAGTAAATAGATGCGATTACCTTGTGTGAGTGGGCTAATCTTATATCTGTCCGACATACTTTCTCAACTTAAAGTAATGCACTAAGCATTAAGATGCATAAAGATCAAACAAAGATTCATAGGCATTAATGATGAAAGAACACAAATTCATCAAATGTGAACACTTCAGGGAAATTATAATCCAGTACATCAGACTCTACGCAATCCTAGAGATTTCATATGGCCACAAAACACATCTCTAGGTATTGGCTTTGTCATAGGATCTGCTACCATTATATGCGTAATATGTACTGTAAGTTCACATTTTCGTGCAATCATATCTTTGACAAAATTATACTTGGTATCTATATGTTTGGTCTTGCCATGATATTCTGGATCTTTGGTGTATGCTATTGCTGCTTGGCTATTACAGTTAACTAACAATGAATGTTTAGCACTTCTAATAACACCTAAATGATCCAATAATCTCTTAAGCCAAACATCTTCTTATATTGCTGCTGATAATGCCACGAACACAACTTCTATCGTGGACAAGGCCAAACATATGGTGCCATTATTCGGTAAGAAAACAAAACCAGAAGTAGATTTCCTTTCATCTAAATCTCCTCCGTAAACAACATCATAATAGCCTTGGAGTCGCAGATCATTTCCATAATAACTCAGCGTATAATCAGCAGTTCCCTTTAGATACCTTAGTATTCTCTTAACGACTTTCCAATGTGCTGGATCTGGGTTAGATTGGCATCTACTCACCATTCCAACTGCAAAACATATGTCAGGTCTTGTACATATCATAGCGTACATCAAGCTCCCAACAGCACTAGTATAAGGAACATGTTCATTTGTTCATTCTCTTGTGGAATCCTTGGACACGATCTGTGGCTCAATCCTTTACCTTTTGCAATATGAGTGTCTATGGGTTTATAATCCTACATACGGAATCGTTCAAGAACCTTATTGTATATGTTTCTTGCAAAAGAGATAACGATCTCTTCGAACGATCTCTTGAAATCTTAACTCCAAGAATGTATGTAGCCTTACCCATATCATTCATCTCAAAGTGGGAAGATAACCAAGTCTTGACAGTATTAACAAACTCCATATTGCTTCTGGCAATTTAGTATATCATCAACATATAATGATATGATCACAAATTGATAATTGGATCTTTTCGATATATACACAATGATCATCATCTATCATTGTAAAATCATATGTCATTATGGCATTATGAAAACGTATATACCATTGTCTTTGACGATTTGTTTAAGGCCATATATCGACCTCAAAAGTTGACATACCTTTTCTTCTTGGCCTTTTAATGAAACCAGCAGATTGTTCCATATATATTTCTTCCTCTAATTCTCCATTGAGGACAGCAGTCTTTACATCCATTTGATGTAACTCAAGATCCATACTAGCCACTATTGCCAGAATTATGCGAATCGAGGTAAATCTCACTATAGGAGAAAATGTTTCTTCATAATCAATTCATTCCTGTTGATTATACCCCTTCGCCACAAGGCAGGCCTTATGCCTTTCTATCGAGCCATCAGATTTTTGCTTTATTTTGAGAACCCACTTGCTCCCAATAGCTTTGCGACCTTTTGGAAGATCAACCAGTTCCTAAACTTGGTTTGACTTCATTGACTCCATTTCCTCTTCTATTGCATGAATCCACTTTTCCTTACTAGGGTAATTTAGAGCCTCATTAATATTTCTTGGCCCATCCTCATCTTGCGGAGCAATCATAAAAGTTTCCCCTTCAATGTCAAAACGTCAACGGGGAATACTTTGGCGACTTGTTCGCCGTATGGGATATTGTACACTTTGCACATCATTCCCCATTATGCTCCCACTAGGATTAGATAATGATAACGTTGTCTCATCGTGTGGTTGCAATTGAGAATGTATTTAATTCAATTCATCACTTCTCATATTACTCCCACTTGGACAAACTCTACTAATATCATTATCTTGATCCAAGGATTCAAACAGGGGTAATCTTTCCTTATTTCGCCCTTCTTATGAAATTCATCCTCTAAGAATGTGACATCTTGTGATTCAAATTCAGTTATACTCCCACTTTCCTGCTCACCTATGAACACATACCCTATCAAGTGTTCGGAGTATCTCATGAAAATATTCTTCTTTCCTCTAGGACCCAATTTCCCAAACTTGTGAGAGGACTCATGAGTATAGGCAGCACAAACCCACGGCTTAAGAAAACTTAAGTCCGATTTTCTACCTGTCCATAACTCATATGGAGTGGAAGTAACTGATTTGGAAGGCACCCGGTTAAGTATATAGGCAGTAGTTAACAACGCATCACTCCAAAAAGTAATAGGTAAGTTAGCATGCGCCATCATAGACCTAACCATTTCCAGTAGGATTATGTTTCTTCTCTCTGCAACACCATCTTGTTGAGGAGTATATGGAATAGACAACTGTCTTTCTATTCCTTTTTCACCACATAATTTTTGAACTCATCATATAGATATTCTCGACCTCGATCGGATCTTAATATTTTTATTTTCTTGTCTAATTGATTTTCTTCCAAGTTCATAAACCTTTTGAAACAACTTAATGCTTCATATTTATGAGAAACCAAATAGACATATCCGAATCGAGTATAATCATCTATAAAAATGATGAAATAAATAGCCTAATGCCTTCCTCTCACATTCATTGCACCACAGACGTCAGAATGGATTAAATGCAGAGGAAATTCAGCTCTTTTACTTTTTCCAAATGGTTTCCTTGTCGTTTTCCCTACTAGGCAATGCTCACATATGGGCAAATTGCCTTTTTCAATGTTGTCCAACAAGCCCTCTTTGGCCAGTCTATTCATACGTTGTTGGCCAATATGATCAAGTCTAGCATGCCACACATTCACATCATTATCAAATGAATTAGGAGATGTGAGAAGGGAATAACAAACATTTGCATTAACATAGTCAATATCTAATACAATGAAACCATTCAGAAAAATGACCACAAGCGTAGTAGTTTGTATCCGAATACAAGTCTACACCTCTATTATGGAAGTTCATATAAAAATCAAGCTTAACCAACACCAAAACATACACTAAATTTCGACGAATCTCCGGAGCATATAGAACATCATGTAGGAACAAGGTGCGTCCACCACGCATGTTCAATTGGCATGTGCCAATCCCTTTAACTTCATCTCTGGAGTTATATCCCACATAGATCCACTTAGTTCCAGTTGGTACTCGTCAGAATTCCACGAAGGATTCTCTATCCTTTGCTACATGGTCTGTCGCTCTTGAATCTACAGTCCACAAAGGATTGGATTCGGCCAATAATACAGAACTTGACACATAAGCAAAGTTCTCAAATATTCAAGAGGTGTTTACATTTTTCGGCTCACAACAGTTGCGAGCATAGTGACATTTCTTGTCACAATTGTAATACCTCAAACTTGACATTTTCTTCACTTGAGGACGTTTTCCTCTCTTGTGTTGGTTAACTCTTAATTTCTTGCAGTAAGGACTTGATCCTTTGCATTCCCACATATTGAACTAATCAATACGCTTGCGCTTAGAGCTCAAAGCTCTTTTTGAGCTAGAACCAGCATTGCAAACATCTATTTTTGGCTCAAATGCCGTTATGTGGTCCTCTACTAGCTCAAGGTGGCACACGGCATCCTCAAGATCTTCAATAACATAGTCAACAGCTTCTAATGCTTCTTGCTTTTCCAACACATATTGAATCTTCATATTCAATATTTCACAATTGTTGTCGTTCATCTCAGCAATTATGTTTTTAGTTGCTAAAACCATCGATCTGAACACAGCAGACATATATGCAAGAATAATTAATGCCTATCATTTATGCATCCAGTTTGCACAGACCCATCATATCAATGAACAATTTCAAGTGAGGTTAAAGAATCAAAAGGTCACTATGATTCCAATTATCCTCCAAAAATCATAACTTTAAACTATTATTAATATAATTGTCTTATGCAAAAATAAATTCTATGAAGTTACAAAAACTTCTATGAACTACCCACAGCAGTCAACAATAATAGAAAGCAAATAATATTTGACATCCAATAGAATAATAATGCTTTCACATAATACAACTATCCATTACACTAAGCAATATATACAAAAGAAAAATATCAACATAGAAAGAGATATTCATACTCAAAAACATCTCAAACTAATCTAAGAAATAAATAGGGAATGTCCATTCTAATCTATCAGTCAAAATATCTTAGAAATTTGAAGGCACATTTGCCAACCATGGAAAAACTTTTGGAGAGCTTTCATGTCGCCTCCAAGGCGCATTGACTCTGCGCCACGTGGCGCTCAATCTAAGGGTTGAAGTTTTGGTTAACTCAATCCTATAGTACTCCCTTACAAAAGCTACCACTAGCCTCCTATAATCCAGGACCACGTTGACCTCCCATAGGTGATCTAACACTGCTTGCCATTCAGGTGGAAGAGTGTTCATCAAAGCCGGCACCTTCTCAAAATCCGGCATAAGATAATCATTCTAGATGATTTCCTGTAACATTTGATTGACCCTGACCACGTGTGATACTAAATCACCGTCATGCCACCGATAATCGGCTAACTCTTTCATAAGCCTTTTAAGTCTCGTTCTTCCTTCGTCCGTTCTCGGGATTGCAGGTATCCATGCATAACGCATCATAGTTACTGCAACAAATGCATAACTAAAAATGGATCACTTATAATCCATAATATACCTAAGGGAAAATACATAATTTTCCATGATTCATGGAACAAATGCAGAATTAAATATGGATTACCTATAATCCACACAGACATAATTGAAAAGAAACAAATTCCTTTTTTTTTTTTCGTCAACAGTCGTTGGTCAAAGGTCAACGGTTGTCAACGGTTAACGGTGGGACCGGTCAGGTCAACGGGCGGCGGGTCGGACCGGTTGGATCGGTAGGACTGATCGGGCCAGTCGGGCCGGGTCAGACGAACCAACCCGGAACATGCCTCACACGTGCAAGCGACCAGTCGGATCTCGGGTTGGGTCGAGTCGCCGGTCGTGCCGGGTCGCCAGCGATGATGTCATCCCAGCGGTTACTGACCGTTGGGTGACGTCATGATGACATCATCATGTGTCGGTTCGCCGACCGGCACTTGCTAGTTCGCCGGCCGGCGGTGTCGCACACGTGCCAATTCGCCGACTGGTGCGTGGGGCGCACGCGTTGGCCGAGCCAGCGCTTCAAGCGCGTGGCGCCCACACATAGCGGCTTCTAGCCGCACGTGTGGGCGCGTCTGACGTCTCCCAGTGGCAGTCGACCTATCGACGGACTCGTCTCGAAGAACTCTTTCACCCTAGGCCATCAGGAATTGATTTCGACTTACAGAAACTCGAAAAAATTGATGAATAGTGCTCGGGTGTCGGGATTTTTCACCCCTATTAGTTTCAGCTAAATAATTCCGCGAAAAATTAATCAAAAATCATTCATAAACATGAAAGGGGTCTGGAAAACATGAACTTGGGCTCTGATACCAATGTTGGGAATATCGGATTCCCAAAAACCGGATTCGACACTAAATCGAACCCCTAAAACGAATACGGAAGACAAGCCTAGGAAATTCACATGTATCACCGATCCTAAAGGACACCACGGAATTGAGCGTACCTTGTTAGCCACAGATTAAACACTGACGCCAATAAGAGGAAGAGAAACTGATCCTGTTCGATCCGATGACGTCAATTGGCCTTGAAGGGAAGATGGCGTCGCCTCTTGCGCACTGTTTTTATTTTGGAGGGAGAGAGGGAGAGGAACGTATGTTAATGCCAACGGTTGTGTTCCTCCCTCTCTCTTTCTCCTTTTATACATTCCTCTAACAGAAAGGAACGTACCCCTTCATCGATGGGCCCTGATCTTGTGGGCCGGGCTTTTAGGCCTAACATGGGCGGACGGGCCAACTTAGGCCCATCACATAAAACCATCAATATGAAAGCTGATGCAGGACCAGCAACATCCAAAAGCAGGGGATCGTGACATAGCAAGGCCCAAAGGGCCGAAAGAGGAGAGAAAATCCAATTTGGCGGTAACTTCTTGTCCTTACACGCGCACGGCCTAGTCGGCTACTCCATTTGTAGCTCTTGGAAAAAATTTAAGACCCACGAAAGGTAAAGTCTTCAGCAGCTCTTTGCACTTTGACCAAGGAGCACGTGCATCCTAGTTAAAGTCTTCTTCTCCTATTAAAGATTGTACCAAGCTTCCGCAATTTGAGTCTACCGAGACTGCTCCCATCTCCTTCTTCTTTATGTACTCCAAGGCTTCAACAAGAGCTAGGGTTTTGAGTTGAACCACGGAATACAAGCAAACTTACCTGGTGAAGCCATCGACAAGAGTACCAGAGGAGTCACGGACGATGCCAGTGGTGGCTCCTTCTGTTGAGCCCTCACCGACTAACCCATCTACATTTATCTTCATTTTTCCCTTCTCCAGAGCTACCCAGATCTGAGGTAGGTCATCGTTCGCTGGTTTTCATGCGTGAGGATGGTGATAGACCTATTTCTCATAACTTTTATGCTGAAACTTGGCTAGATCTACAATGTTACAAGCATCCGGCCTATGTCCGCGAAAGATGAAGTTATTTCGCCCCTTCCAAATATGCCATAGGAGATTTGAAATCACTTCCACGGACAGTAAGTGAGTGTTTTTCCTTAGAAAAGGCGCCAACCACTCTTCGATCTGAGTAATCTCTTGTGTTCTTATCTCGATTTTGACTTCCGGGATGTACATGTGTGGTCCAAGGGCAGAGGAGGAAGATGTGCCCTTTCTCGGCAAAGGTCGCATATAGGGTCAGTTAAAATCTTTCTTTTCCACAAATTCTCCTTGGATGGGACAGCGTTTTGGCATACATTCCATATAAATATTTTAACTTTAAGGCTGCTCTTTATGTTCCATAAAGCATTCCATAGTTCTCTTGGTGCTTGATAGGAAGAGGTAGGGTGTTCATTTGCTGTCTTGGTTGTCATCTGTGTTGGAGAAAACTTCTTTATGTGTTTTAAAGCTGACAAAAAGTTTTCATCAGTCTAGTCTAAAGACTGTTAGACCGCCAGACTCAAGATTCAAAGTCTATCCTCAATGACAGTTTCTAGACCGTCGAAGAAGACTTATCCATAATTAAGCATTTCGTTAAGGATTTGATTCGATTGTCTAAGGAAGATCTCTTGGTTGGATATAGCATCTTGGAGTCCATTATTTATCTTGAGATTAATTTGGGTATTTTGCATCTGTTGATTGGCGAAGCATACTTGGAAGGTTCTACTTATGGAAACCTAGATCCTTATTGTATGGGTGAGCAGGATTGGTGGGTTATCGTCATATTCCTTAAATGACTTGAATTCTCCCTAATCAATTATGTCCAATGGGTAGATTGGAAGAGCTCATTTGAAAAGTGCCAACGGTTATGAAAGCATGGAGGAGTATAAAAAGAAGACGTTCTAGTTATTCAAGTAAGTGCGCGATAGAAAATTTCCAAAGTCTGAATCTCCTCGTTCTCTACTAATTCAATTGTTGATTGTAAACTTGTACTTAAAAGAGAGTTTATACACCTGTGAGACCTTAAGGAAGTGTAGCAGAGTCTCTACACTGTGGAATCAATGACGTAATACTATAACAACTCTTTTGATTCATAGTGAAATCCAGCCGGTGGGCTATCGTGCGGAAGAGTGGATGTAGGCTTACATTAAGCCGAACCACTATAAACCCTTATGCTCTTATTCTCTTCCCTAAACTCATTTACTTTGTTCATAACATTATTTAATTGTTAAAGTCGCTTCTCTTTTAAAGTCTGCTGTTAAACAGACTCACGTTAAAAGTAATAGCGTTTTATTATACTTCACAAAAAGTTTATTTTCACACCTATTCACCCCCTCTAGGTGCTCGTACTAGCATTTACAATTGGTATAAGAGCTTGTATACTCATTTAAATTGAAATGTTTTTACTTCAGAGTTAACGATCCATGTCAAGCATGTTGGCTCCAGGTTTGGTTGAAGGGTAGAGCAACACCAGATCGCCTTACTTTGATGGGAAGGAATACAATATATGGAAAAACAAGATGAAGACTTTCCTAAGATTGAAAGACCCTCTCGAATGGGATGTGGTAGACAAAGGAATCATTCCTAAAACCACAATAGTCTCAGAACGGGGAAAAGAAACTGTTGAGTCCAGCGAGATGACTCAAGAAGAGATAACCAAGAGACAAGCTCTTGATGCAAAAGCAATTTATTCCTTATATTGTGCATTATCTCCCACTAAATATAACATAATATCTTCTTGTGAAACAACTAAAGAAGTCTGGGATAGATTGCATATTACCTACGAAGGAATCGATCGAGTGAAAGAAACCGAGTCAATATTATGCTCGGTCAATATGAAGCATTCAGGATGAAACTAGGAGAATCTATCACTGACATGTTTAGTCGTTTTATAGAAATTGTGAATGGTCTTGAATATCAAGGTCAACCAAACTCTGGACCCATGAAGACCTCAATAAGGGAGACACAAAGGATCATGTCACTCTCTGTTGACGAATTGGTTGGCAGTCTTCAGTGTTATGAAGTGGAGCAAATCAATGAAGGTGAAGATGCCAAGGGTTAAAATTCTATTACATTAAAATCTAATAACAATTCTGATGTTAGAGACTCTGAAGACGATATGGACGATGAAGAGCTTGCTTTCATGATAAGAAGGTTCAAAAAACAGAACATAAAGGGAAGAAGATTCAATTGAAAAAAATAAAGTTCTCAATAGTTTCAAAATAAATCAGCTGAGAATGATGAATCCAACAAGGATGTGATATGTTTTGAATGCAAGAAAAATGGACACATCAGACCCAACTGTCTCTTATTGAAGAAAAAGAAAGGAAAAGCTAAGAGGTACAGAAAAGCTCTTAAAGCAGAAACTTGGATTGATACCAAATGTAAAGAAAGTGATGATGATTATGCCAATATTTGTATTATGGAATAATCAAAATCAGATTTAGACTCTGAGACAGACTCAGACTCGAGACAGTAAAATCGAGGTAAGTAATTTAAAAATTCCTACTAAAGTTTATAAATATATTGATGAGTTGTATCTTAGTCTCAAAACCTCTCTTAAGAGGATTTCCGAACTTAAATGGGAAAATTCTGCACTGAAGCAACAGGAGATTGTTTGAAAATAAAATGTTGAAAATTTAGATAAAAGTGTTACTACTTTGAAAGAAAATGTAGACTCTCTTTCAAAAGAAAATGCACTCTTGGTGAATGATATTTCAAGTATTTCAAAATGGTTTTCTATAGGATCTGAGAAATTATAAAATATTTTTTCAGCACAAATACCTTACTTTAACAAATCAGGTTTGGGAATGACTGCTGAAACCATTCCTCTAATTGATTTTCCTAGAGTAAAGGAAATAATTAAATAAAGACCAACAAAAGATTTTTACAGAAATCATTTCCAAAAAGTTTTTGTAAAACCTGTATGCCACAGTGTTCTCAAATGTTCTAAGTGCAACAACTCATAACATTTTGAGACATAAAGCCCAAGAAAGTATGTGTACTAAAGAAAGCTTGACTTTCTCTCTAAAATGCTGGTCACTATCAAGAAAAATGTTAAATGGTACTTGAATAGTGGATGCTCAAGACATATGACAGGAGACTCAAGTTGTTTCATAAAGCTTATGCAAGCTAATGGTGGAAAAGTTTCATTTGATGGCAATAGCAAATGCAGAATTGTGGGATGCGGAACTGTAAGGATTAGAAGTCTCACAATCAGTAACCTTTCGTTAGTGGAATGACTCAACTATAACTTGCTGAGCATCATCCAACTGTGCGACATAGGATTTAAAATCAACTTTCGTTAGTGGCAATAGCAAATGCAGAATTGTGGGATGCGGAACTGTAAGGATTAGAAGTCTCACAATCAGTAACCTTTCGTTAGTGGAATGACTCAACTATAACTTGCTGAGCATCATCCAACTGTGCGACATAGGATTTAAAATCAACTTTCAAGAAGGAACCTGTTCAAGAACCAGTAAAGACTCTTCCTAGACTTTCATGAGCCGAAGACATTGGAATATCTATTTCTTAGATATCAAACCAGAAAAATCTCAATGTCTAATTTCAATTCAAGAGGAAGAGAATCTCTGGCACAGAAAAATTGGACACAACAACATGAAACAAATAGCCAAGATCTCAGCAAATAAACTTGTTCGTGAACTACCCAATCTAACATACCAAAAATCTGAATTATGCACACCGTGTATATTGGGAAAACATGTTAGAAATTCTTTCAAATCAATATATCAAGTTTCCACTAATCGTGTGCTGTAGCTCTTGTATATGGATCTCTTTGGACCAACCAGAACCCAGAGCATTGGAGGTACGAAATATTGCCTAGTAATCATGGATGATTATTCATGATTTACTTGGGTATATTTTCTGGCAAGTAAGTCTGAAATTTTTTCATATTTTATAAAATTTGCTAAGAAAGTTCAAAATGAGAAAGGCTATATTATTTCAAGTATATGAACAGACCATGGAGGTAAGTTTGAAAATCAAGACTTTTATAAATTCAGTGATGAATCTGGTTTTCATCATGTGTTCTCCTCACCATACACTCCATAACATAATGGAGTTGTGAAAATGAAGAATAGATCATTGCAAGAAATAACTAGAACTCTTTTAATTGAAAGTAACATTTTTCTCGTTTTTGGGCTGAAGCAGTATCTATATCATGCTATATTATAAATAAAGTCTTTCTAGGGCCTATTATGGAAAAAACTCCCTATGAGTTGTTCAAAGGAAAGAAGCCAATTGTTTCCTATTTTCATGTATTTGGATGCAAATGTTTTATATTGAAAAATGCAAATGATCGAATTGGTAAGTTTGAAGAAAAATCAGATGAGGGCATCTTCCTTGGATATTCAACCACCAGCAAAGCTTACAGAGTATACAACAAAAATACTCGATCTGTGGAGGAATCAATGAATGTCAAATTTCAAGACTTTATACAATATCAATCGATTCAGACTCAACCTGAAGAATCTGAACCTGCTCCAGACTCTACAAAGTCTAAATCACTAGAAGGAGCTCCGACTTCAGAAGACCAGCAACAATCGATCACTGAAGAATCGAATGAAGAAAAAGATCAATAGTCTTACAAGCCAACCGGCAACTAGAAGCACAAGTCTAGTCATCCGAAAGAACTCATTATCGGTGACATTGATGAAAGAATTCGTACAAGATGCAAAAGGTGTGAAGAGTCTAGTGGTGTGGCTCTTATTTTTGAAATATAAGCCAAAAGCATGGAAGAAGCTTTAACTGATGAAAGTTGGATTGAAGCTATGCAAGAAGAACTCGGTCAATTCAATATTAATGATGTCTGGAATTGACTCTTAAACCAAAAGGTAAATTTGTTATTGGAACTAAATGGGTTTTCAGGAACAAGATGAATGAGAAAGCAAAAGTCATAAGGAACAAAGCAAGACTCCTGGCTAAAGGATATACGCAAGAAGAAGGGATAGACTACGATGAGACTTATGAACCGGTAGTGAGGTTAGAAGCAATTCAATTATTACTTAATTTTGCTTGTTATAAGAATTTTGGGTTATTCTAAATGGACGTCAAAAGTGCTTTCCTAAATGGATTTATCCAAGAGGAAGTCTATGTGGAACAACCTCCTGGTTTTGAAGACCCAAGGAAACTAGACTCTGTATTTAGATTGAAAAAAGGCGCTATATGGTTTAAAGCAAGCACCTCGAGCTTGGTACGACAGGTTAAGTAAGTTTTCAATCCAAAATGGCTTTGTTAAAGGTAAAGTAGACAATAAATTGTTCATCAAAAGAGAAAGCAAAAACTTATTACTTGTTCAAATTTATGTTGATGATAATTTTTGGATCTCCTAATGAAAATCTGTGCAAGAAATTTCTTAAGTCTATGCAGGATGAATTTGAAATGAGCATGATGGGTGAACTAACCTTCTTTCCCGGGTTTCAAGTGAAACAATTAAAGGAGGGAACTTTCATTCACTAAGAAAAATATGCTAAAGAACTTGTCAAAAAGTTTGGATTGGATAATTGCAAAAAGATTGATATACCAATGTCAAGTCCTTGAAGCTGGACAAAGATGAATGAGGAAAGAAAGTAGACCTGATGTTGTACAGGAGCATCATGGTTCACTTCTTTATCTTACTGCTTTTAGACCTGACATTCGGTTTAGTTTTTGTATTTGTGCCATATTTCAATTAGATCACAAAGAATCTCATTTGAGTGCTGCTAAATGTATCATCAAATACATTGCAACATCCTCTGATTTGGGTCACTAGTATCCTAAAGAATGAGACTTTACTCTCCTTGGATATTCAGATGCAGATCTAGCAAGATGCAAAGTTGATAGAAAGAGCACCTCCTAGACTTATTAATTACTTGGTAACGGGACAGTATCTTGGTTTTCAAGGAAGGAAAGTACTGTAGCCCTTTCGATAGCAGAAGTAGAATATGTAGCTCTTGGAAGTTGTTATTCACAAGTTCTGTTGATAAAACAACAACTAAGAGACTTTGGAATCCAAGACTCTTGCACTGAAATCAAATGCGACAACACCAGCACGATTAATCTCGTCAAGAATCCAATTCTTCATTCAAGAGCAAAGCATATAGAAATTCGACATCATTTTATTAGAAATCATGTTCAGAATGGAGAAGTCTTGATTCAGTTCATTGACTTAAAGAATCAACTAGCATATATTTTTACAAAGCCACTGGAGAAAAGTCAATTCGAGTTTATTAGATCAAGACTCATTATCTTAAAGTCTAAAGAAGTTTAGACTTAGAGATAAAAAGTCTCAAAAGACGCAGACTCAGGAGATCAAGGATCACGATTGTAAGTTATTTCTATTTTAAAATTTATCTCTCGGATAAAATTCGAAAAGGTACGTTTTTCTATTAATCTGTAATTGATTGATGTTATCTTCCTTAGTTTTTGTGATTATTGCAATCATTCATTTTTGAAAAAGAAGTTATCTTTTAAAATGACAGTTATCTAAAAGGAAGTTAATTTTTGAAAAGGTATTTTCTATTTTTCCTTTTACAACGTTCCGTATACCTCTCTTCGATTGCTTTATATATTGTTGGTTTTCCTCCGTTTTACTCACAAAACCCTAAGAAAGTACAGAACTTCAACTTCTCTCTTTTGCTCTCTTGTTTAATCCTCGAAAAGTTCACCTTTCTCGTGAAATGAGTTTGGAATCTCTCAAAGACTATGGAGAATGTCGTTCCAAAGAAAGTCTTCAAAGATCGCGAATAGGGGACCATAACAAATGTGTGGGGGTCCTACACATTTTGACCTCACCGAAGAAGAAAAATCTCCAAGACAGCAGCAGAGCCCACAACATTCTCAGAAAGCGTCCACCTCCTCCATCTAGTCCTCAGGATATTCATCATCGAGCAACGAAATAAATCATTGAAGATGCAGAACCTGTAAGAACTGAAAAACCCGCTTTTATTTTTAAGCTTTACTCTGCTTTGAAGAAGGGTGGTACACCCTTGAACTATATTGATCATTTCTTGAAAGAGAAAGGGTATCGAAATGAAACCCACCTTTTATGTGCAATGGAACGATTGGGAATTGCTACTACGGGGTCGGCAGAAAAAACATTTGCGAATATCCCAAGCGATCCATGTGTTTGAGGGCTGAGTCAACCTAATGGGAATGATGATGACAAGATGTACACTCATTTTATATCAAGAATGGGTATTGCGGAAAATATTCAAAGTAATATGACAGATTTGTTTCGCTCAGAGGAAGACCAGCGACTTTACTCTAAGTTGCTAAAGAGAGGGGTGGTCAACCCAAGAAGTGTGGACTTTGATTTTCTTGATTCTCTGAATGTTAACTACGAGAGAAATTCACTCTACTTCAACTTGAACGTTTTTGTTTTGAGACAACAGAGGCTCATCCAGAACTCACTACGTACTTCTATTATAATCTAAGTTTCTTGGATGCGAATAGATTCTCATTTAGTGTTCGAGACCAGAACTATGTAGTTGACATGGACACATTGGCTGATGTGATTGGGGTAGAAAGAGAGAAATTCCAATCAATTAATGTGTCTATTGGTCGTGCGATAGTAGATCTTGTTCGTGATGGAATGGCGGAATGACGAATCTTATACTTGAGGATGAATGCCTCAAATATTTTGCTTCACAAGATTGTGATTAACTGCCTCAAACCCAAATCATCTTCGAAGACTGATGTCTCAAACTCAGAGCCAAAGCTGATGTATGCTATTAACACTGGCAAGAAGTTCTCTCTTCCACACACTATCATGTTCCACATGTACATAACGATGGTGAAAGACAAGGGCCAACTTCCTTACTCAGCACTTGTCCCTAAGTTATTCAGACATTTGAATATTCAGCCTCCTAAGATTCTATGTGTTCGAATTTGTGATCAAATGGTAGTGGGACTGAAAATGGTTTCAAAAATGCATATGAAGGAACTTAACAAGGCTTTCGAGCGATTCAAGGAGAAAACCCCTGTCAAGACACACCAAGTCTCTTTGGCTGCAAAACGGAAAGGGAAGGAGCCCGTGACAGCTCCATCCAAGAGAAGAAGAGCACTCATCTTGGAGAATGAAGAAGATGAGGAAGATGTTACCATTTCCGCTATTGCATTAAAAAGCTTACAATGTTCTGTTCTAAAGAAAAGACATGATCAAGACAGAGAAGAGTCAGAGCAAAGAAGTGGAGAGAGAGAATCAATTAGAAAAGAAGCAGAGGAAGAAAGGACTACAGAGGAAGAAGATGGCAGAGGTGAACAAGAAGAAATAGAGCATGAAGAGTACTTCTCTCCGCCTGAAGGCATTGAAATAGGGGAGCTCCTGAGAAAAGATGTACCTCTTCAATCACTTTTACTAGCGAAGATGTTAGCCATCCACCTACAGATCCAAAAGATGCGAGGCCAAAGTTGTGCCGTGGGATGTGAAGTTCAGAATATGTAGAATGTCAGTCATGCTTCTTCAATTTCCTTGCATGAACAAATTTAGACCCTTGCTCTTCAAGTCCAAGCAAATGGCAAGGGTGAAGAAGTGGTTCAACTAAAGGAAGACTTGAAAAGCTAGAAGACAATGTCAAGTCGATGGGAGATTTCCAACTTATTCGTGTTCCAAAAGAATCATAATTTCGTTCTCCTTTTGTCTCCACCTTTTTAATGCTGACAAAAAGGGGGAGATGTTGCAGATTTGAGAGTTAACTCTTGTTTGACATGACTTTTTTATTGACTTTACTTTTGTTTGGGTGTGGTTGTGATTGGTTTGGATTTGGATTGTTTGATGTTTGCAGTATCTTAAGCACTGTTGATATTCTAGCAAAGATAGTTGTTTTAATGTTTTAACAGGACTAACTTGTTTCACGTGGATGCAGATTCATTATTAATCCAATTATCTTTTGTGATATATCCATGTTTGCTTGAGTATTGTCGTGTAGGTTAAAAATATCCAAATATGCAGGAAAGTTTTGTCACCATAAAAAAGGGGGAGATTGTTGGAGAAAACTTCCTTATGTGTTTTGAAGCTAATAAAACGTTTCCATCAGTCTAGTTTGAAGACTTGTAAACTCTTTCGTCAAAGTCTGAAGACTGCTGGACCGCCAAACTCAAGAACCAAAATCTATCCTCATTGACAGTTTCTAGACCGTCGAAGAAGACTTATCCAGAATTAAGCATTTCATTAAGGATTTGTTTTGATCATCTAAGGAAGATCTCTCAGCTGGATATAGTATCTCGGAATCCATTATTTATCTTGAGATTGATTCAAGTATTTTGGATCTGTTGATTGGCAAAGCATACTTGGAAGGTTCTACTTATGAAAACCTAGATCCTGATTATATAGACGAACATGATTGCTTGGCTATCGTCATATTCCTTAAATGACTCGAATTCTCCTCAATCGATTCTATCCAGCGGGTAGATTGGAAGAGCTCATTTGGAAAGTGTCAATGGTTATGAAGGCATAGAGGAGTATAAAAGGAAGACATTCTAGTTATTCGAGTAAGTGAGCGATAGAAAAATTCCAAAGTCCGAACCTCCTCGTTCTATGCTAATTCAATTGTTAAGCATAAATGTGTAATCAAAAGAGAGTTCATACACCTGTGAGACCTTGAGGAAGTGTAGCAGAGCCTCTACACTGTGGAATCAATGATGTAATACTGTAACGACTCTTTTGATTCATAGTGAAATCCAGCCGATGGACTATCAGTGCGGAAGAGTGGACGTAGGCTTAGATTAAGCCGAACCCCTATAAACCTTGTGCTCTTATTCTCTTCCCTAAACTCATTTACTTTGTTCGTAACTTTCTTTAATTGTTAAATTCGCTTCTCTTTTAAAGTCTGCAGTTAAACAAACTCACGTTAAAAGTTACAGCTTTTTACTATACTTCGCAAAAAGTTTGTTTTCGCACCTATTCACCCCTCTAGGTGCTTGTACTAGCATTAACAATCTGTTCTATGAAAGTATTGTAGCCATTTTTAACTATATAGGACCATTCTTTGTCCCTGTCCATACTAGTTCATCATTTGAAATCAATTGATTGATTGGAATTGCAAAGATCTCCTGGGCAGTCTGCTCATCAAAGAGATTAGTTATAAGTTGCTCATCCCATTTTTCTATTGCAAAATTCATCAAATCAGAAACTTTCAATGGATCATTTTTAATTGCCAGTCCCCCAATCAATCCTCTTTTTAGCCAGTTGTCTTTTATAATGTAGACTTTTTCCATTTCCAATTTACCACCTCACAAAGCTTGAAATGGCCTCCCTTCCCATAAGTAGACTTCGCCAATCCCATGAAGGCGTGGTTGCCTGCTCAGGATGCCAGAAGTCTCTTTGAAAAAAATAGAGTCCTTTAAGTAGTTTGCCCCATAACGCGTCTGGATTTTTTACCAATCTCCATGCTTATTTACCCAAGAGGGCCTGGTTGACAATAATAAGATCCCTGAAACCTATTCCTCCCATATCTTTCCTGGATTTCAATATGTCGCATCTCTTCCAATGCAAACTAGCCTTTGTATCACTGTCTTTCCACCATAAGTTGGCTATTTTCTTTTCAATTGCTTTACAAATGGATACCAGGATTTTAAAAACTGACATAGCATATTGCGATAAGGGCCTGCACCACTAATTTCAAAAGGATCTCCTTGCCTGCCTTTGAGATAAGTTGCTTCTTCCAACCTTCTAGTTTCATGTTTACCCTTCCCAAAATCCATGCAAACAACTATCTCTTTGAGGCTCCCCAATCTGAGGGGATTCCGAGGTATTCTCTGGAAGGATTAAAATAAGGAAGGAGTTCTCCATTGAATTTGATGCTGAAAGAGACCGTTGTAACACATTACATAATCCAATTAACCCATTTTTCACAAAGCCCATTTTTAATAAGCATCCTTCAAGAAAGTCTCACTCTATTCTATCATAGGCTTTCTGCATGTCTAATTTTAGCATCGCTTAAAAATGTTTTTTGATGTTCCTTATACGCAACTGATGTAGTACCTCATGTACAATATATACATATATATTATCATGAATCTGTCTTCCACTGACAAAGATGCTTTGTTCCCCTGAAATTAGCTCCGGCAGCCACTATTCAAGTCTATTTGTCACAACCTTTGACATAATCTTATAGGCGAAGTTGCAAAGGCTAATCCGGCGAAATTGGTCAAGTTTTTCTGGGTTGTGTATCTTTGGATTTAGGGTTATATGGGTTCTATTAAGGGTTGGTTCCACTATCCTTGACTGAAAAAAAAAAAAAAAAACTCCTGACTTCTTCAAAAATGTCCCTGCCGATTATCCCAGTGGCATTGAAAAAAATCCCATTTAAGCCATATGGACCAGGAGCCTTTTGTGCACGAAGTTGAAAAACAGCATCATGAACTTCTTTCAAAGTTACTTCCACCACCAGACATTCATTTATATCAATCCCAACTATTGTGGGACATTGATCCAATACTGGTTGAAAATTCTTGGGCCTTGTTGAAGTGTATAAATCTTTGAAGAAAGAAAATTAAGGTTCTGAATTTGCTGTGTGTCCCTTACCCACAGCTCATATGGGTACTTTAGCATAGTAATTCTGTTTTTTTGCCTACTCTGGATAGTAGTTGCATGAAAAAAATTTGTATTTTTATCTCTCCACCTTAGCCAATTTACTTGGGATCTTAACTCCCAAAGCATCTCCTCTCTTCTCCATAGTGATTCAATTTCCTCTTTTACAAGCCGCTCCCTACTAGAATATTGAGATTGGCTAGCACTATTTGTCAAGGTTTGTATCTCCTGTTTTAGGGCCTTATGCGAAAGTGGCTGTTTTGAAATTTTCTTTTACTCCATACCATCAATGCATGGGTGACCTGTTGCAACTTGTGCCTCAAACCAATAGCATTCATAATTTGAGATCACCATGATTGTTCTACTATTTCTTTACATTCAGCATCTTCAATCCAGAAGGCTTCAAAACGAAATTCTATTTGTTTCTATACAGGTTCGGCATTACTTACCAAGAGATGTGGGCTATGGTCAGATCCTATAACGGGAAGAGCATAAGCTTCTGCCTCTAGTCTAAATTACATAATACCTTATCCAACTTCTCATTGACCAGGTCAGCCCATTTTCTGTTGTTTGACCAAGTGAATGCACATCATTTGCAATCTATTTCCATCAACTCACAGTCGTTCAAACAATTTTGAAAAGCCCGCATTCTATAAGTTTCAGCCATACTAATACCCATCTTCTCCCACTGATAGAGTACTTCATTAAAATCCTCCAAACAAACCCACGGTAATTCATCCGAAATACTTATCTATCTCAGCTTATCCCATAAGTATAATATTTCCCGAAAGAGATTTGGAGCATGAATACAAGTGACCCTCATTGTATTGCGGCTTTCATAATCTTCACATACTAGGTTGATCATTTCCTAGAAAGTTGATTCCACTATGACTTTCACTCCCTCATTCCATAGATCTACTATCCCTCCGGCAATCCCTCTTGGATTCTCCACAAAAATGTGTTTGAATTTCAGTTGTCTTTTGATGCGAGAAATCACACATTCTTGATTTTTTTATTTTTTGTATGACCCAAGGAAACTCGTATAGCCGGCAGCCGGCAAGCAAACCCTGGGACCGCACGAGGGAACCACTACTCCTTCTAAGTGATTAAGGCACCAAGTGCCTCTGCTGGGTTTCAAACCCCTCACCTTGAGGGCAAGGATCAACGGAGCCTTATCCAGCGGAGCCACTGTGGTAGGTGGTCACATTCTTGATTTTTTGTCTCCATTAATAGTATCGAATTGGGCCTTTCTTGAGCCGTAATGGCTTGCAAATTCTGGACTATCAGTGATGTGCCCAACCCCTGACAATTCCAAAACAATATCTTCATTTGTGAAATGGTCACTTGTTAGGGCTAGCCACCAAAGCCCATTCCATAGTACCATCTGAAAATCTGATAGGAGTTTCCTGTAGTTTTACTTCATCATATCCAATAGCTCAGTTCTTACCCTTTACCAAATATATATATATATCCAATAGCTCAAAAGGAACAAAGTTATAGGGTTTGTACCTCTTTACTTTCTTCGCTGGTGAACACATTAGAGTCTTGCCCGCTATTTTTGGGCTCTCATTCTTTTGCCAAGATAATGATTCATCATTTGGCAATACAAGTTTCTCCGGCCCTTTGTCACTCATCAAGCATTTTTTAGCAACCTTTTGTTTTTCTCCCTACTGTCCTGATAAAATAAGGTCACTGTGTGCTATTTTCTATTGAATTTGTTGCTGTATGGTCAAATGTTGGTTGCTCTCCTAGTGAGTAAAACAATCTGAGTGCTTGGGGCTAGTGTATCAGCAACTATGCCTTCTTCCTCATAAACTTCCGCATTATCACCATAAAAAATCTTCGAAAATGGATTGGTCTCTTTGGCCTCTACCTTCAACCAATGCCCAAACCGGTGAGTCCTCTTTTCCTCATATTTAGCTAAATCGAATGGAATTTCAGCACAGTTTGTTGCAAAGTGGCCCATTTTGCCGCAAGAGTAACAAAAACGACATAATCTTTCATACTTAAAATTCATCCATACCTTCCCATCTCCTAGATTATATAACGGTCTGGGGCTTAATGGGGTATCAAGGTCTAGGACCACCCTCACTCTGCCCACTTTCTGAAAACCACTCCCTTCTTTTCAACTCGAACTTCCTCCACACATCCTAGAATTTGAGCAATGTGAGTGACTACCTCCTCAGAACACCATTCAATAGGGAGTCCATGAACTTGAACCCATAAAACACAACTGGTGAAATTACAACATTGAGTAGGTTTATTAGGTACCCAAGGTTAAAGGATCAATAAATTTCTAGCAAAAGACCATGGGTTGTTCTCTAAAACTCTTTCTTTATCTCTTTCAGAGTCAAAAGTAAATAAAAGAATGCCCGATTCTCATTGCACAAAGGTAACATAATCTACCTTCTAAGCTTAATTCATTGTATTAAGAAAAGCTTGAAAGTTAATGTTTGTGTCTAATTGCAGCTTTCCAAATACCATGCAATTACATTTATTCAGGATCTCCTCAGATATAACTCTCTCTCAAGGAAGGGCATCTACTTTCGTTTTCAGATTTCCCAATCTTCTACACAAGAGAGCCAGTCTATTATCCATTTCTGCCATTTGTTCCAAAGAAACAAGTAGATACAACCAGATCAAACGTCCACTAACGAACACTACTAGATTCCAACTTCTCCCATCCAGTGGAAATGAAAGAATACTCAAGAGACCCAGGCTGTTTAGAGCAAGATGAAAGCCCAGAGAGCAAAAAAGCGTGAAGATTGGAGTGCCCTCACCTTTTGCGAAAACAGAGTAGGCGCATTTAGCCGGTTCCGATCTTTGCAAACGAGCTGGGGGTCGCAAATGATGTCCTCATTATGAGAGGCACTTCATGAAAGATAGGTAATAGATGGGGGTGACATTTGTCGAGATCTATAATGGGGTTGTAGGAATTTTGAGTTTATATTGGAATTAGGGTTTTTTTGGGGGAGCTACCATTCCTGGTAGAGAAAAGCTCTACCTAGCAGAGAGCACTCAAAAGACTTTTAGTCAACACCCAATTGAGATGCGGAGAATTGTCTCAATTCCTAGAAGTTAAGAACAAGGACTTGTTTACGTTAACATTTCTAATAGTGCCTTTTCAGTACTTCACTTGAAGGTGTATTATTTACGTGGTCATCCACTTTTGATTACCATTTGATTATCCTAAAGTATCAAGTGAGCATACAAATGTTTGTGTGGGTTCATTAAAATTCTAATCTAATCCTATTCCTAATCTAGAAAAGGAAATTAACAATCACTGTATTAAAATGCAGTCTGGAAATTAAACACTCAAGAAATTGAAAGTGCTTCAAAAGATGAGTACGTAAATGAAACTCCCGATACAAGTCGAGCAAAGAATAATGGAAGGCCACAGGAGTGTTGCGACCTCTCCGAAGAAAGTGGAACCTTATAGGGGTTCGGTTACTAGATTATTTAGCCTAAACATAAATTAGACTCTCTCAAGCCCATACCAATCCGCGACTTAAAATATGAGTCATTAGCATGTAAATGATTTTCAATTAGGAGTTGTCAGTAATCTATTTTTCCTAAATCGATTGGAAATCCAAGTAAAATGACAAGAGATTTAATTTACTTCTATGAACCAAAGAAGATAGTGTGAGTATAAGGATTTGATTACGCTAGATTTTTCTAATATCCTTTTGGTACTTTTTTTTCTTTTCTTTTTATAAAATGTTTGTAAGCAACTTGCAGTGATTTTAATTTCCTCCCTAAAATGTAAGTGGATGCGCAATCATTATTGTGAGTATTAAATAAATTGCGAGGAAAGGTAATATTTGCTTACCTCAAAACAACGGAACATCTATATTATTAGCTAGAAAATCACATAATTATCATAATATGATTTCTAATTAACATGCAACTTCACTCAAAAAACTTTTAGATTTTTTTTTGTTTAATAAAAATCATGCTTTATGCAATGACCTAATTCTAACGGCAATCAAATATATTATTCTAGCACGACACGCAATTTCCTAAGTATATGAACCTAAACATAAAATTTATAATATATCATGGAATCTAATTAAATGACCTAAACATGCAACTTCAAATGACGGGCAAAATTGATATGCAATTTAGTCAGATGAACCTAGACAAAAATTCTAAAATGATATGCAATTCCTAAGTACACACAACATGTCAAAAATGATGACATGACAAAAATGATGAGGTGGCACAATGACATGGCATTATGGTGAATAACGTGACAAGATGGCACACGACGTGAAACATAATAGTGACATAACAGTGGTAATGCAAGCATTGCTTGCGGTTAATCTATATGACATGCACCTTTTTGTTCTCTTTTTTTAATGAATTTTGAAAATAAAATAACCAAAATAAACTTGCAATGTAGCCTAAAAAATAATCTACTTTAATTGTACCTATTTTTTTTGGATTTCTTTGAAACAAAATCAATTCAAACAAAGATAGAAAGAAAATAAAGTCCATGTCAAACATGACATCATGGACATCCATCTAATTTTTTATATAAATTGACGAATCGTATTTTAGGCATAAGATCGATTGACCGATTTCTCGTGCAATCATGAATCGTATCTCGAGCATCAGATATGATTACGATTATAACACATCACAAAATTAGGATATAAATTCTAATTTAAAACCTACTCAAGAATTTCATAAGTACAATAATACCACTCAAAGGTTCAAACAAGTTGCGATATCACATATTAGGCAACAAAAATATGTGAAAATCTAACTAATTTGGAATATTGCTTGGATAGCGTTTCCGAAACCGGACAAACAGCATAATCACGGGAATCACGATCTGATTACCGCCAGCGGTTCACGGGGATGCTCGATGGCGACCGACGTGCTTGCGGCAAAGGATGGAAGCGTGTCAATGGAACGCGACGATGAGGATTTTAGCGGCTGGTCGTCCCAAGGAACAGCGAAAAATCCACGGGTAACTTCACACAGTGCGGGAGAAAAACAATAGTAACGATGGAACCGTTGCTATTGTCAAAGATCTTGAATGTTGATTGCGCTAGTGCCAATGTTGTGGAGATGGTGACACTCGCTGGACTTAGTAACCGGGGTAACCGGGCACACCAGAAGTTCACTGAGGAGCCAAGAATTCGCTGGGTTGGACTGCAACTTGACAGACAGACAACCTACAGCAAGGAAAGAACTCGAGCGTGGTGGGTTAACTTTGTTCGGGTCAGTGTCGTGACGATGCAGCAGGCAACTCGTCGTTGAGAGTGGCGGCCGTGATCAACATTGGCTCCGACTATGCCACATGAGACGATAACGTTGACATCCGTGATTTTCAGTCAAAATTGATCAGGTGAACTCGATTGACAAAATGTAAAAAGGTTTACAATTTAATCAACAAAATTAAAAAATATTTAGACTAAATCAATAAGAGTGCAATAGACTTTGGATATTTTTTTGGGCACAATTTTCCTGATCAGTAATAGAGTTTGTGTCCTTGTCATGGTGGACAGGCTTCTTATTTATTTTTATTTTTTTATTTGGTCATATTAGTGGACAAGCTTGGATGACTATATTTATGATAGTTATTTCTTGAATGGGTTTTCACATGTGTGTAGCTAGCTTTCTCACTAGTTAGAAATATCTATGGCGATTATTATCACTTCCATAATTATTAGATTAGAGTATGCTGATGGATTGCAAAGGCGTTGATTTGGTCAACTGTTTCTATATTGATTTCGCAATTTAAGATGATGATGTCATCCTTGCCATCTAACATAACCTCCATCCTATCTAGATAAAATCATTTGCACTCAATTGAGGCAGGTTCCTAGAGTATCTGATGGCTATCGAGAAAAATCTACATAGAAAGGCTCAATTAAAAACGAATTCCTAAAGCATGATGTCACGCCCTGATCCTCGGGTACGCACACATCCTTCTACTTGGTCAATTTTATAATGCGATATCCCAGTACTATGTATCGCCAACCCTTTCATTTTTAATAGTACACGCGGAAGCAGTTATAAATACTCCAACAATAAAACAATGTGATAGAAAAGCAATGCTATATTTTTCATATTAAAATTCACAACCATACTTTTATATAGAGCATAACTCAAAGTATTTCTCAAACTATTCTCGACTTTCTAATTTCACTCTATTTACATCAAAACAGGATTCACAAAAGAGGATGGGATCTCAGTCCTCATCTAGGTCGTACTCAGGATCATCATGATCCTCTTCTGACTCTTCTTCACTAAGCTCGTTTCCTTCGAGCTCTTCATGTTTTTCTGGCTCATCATCATCTTCTGGTTCATTTTCCTCAGGCTCATCTCGGCCCTGAAATGTTGTCCCACAACTAGGATGAGATTACGTCTCAGCAAGTTCTACCCCACTTTGACTCGATTAGGAAATCAATACACTACACGGTTGCCTAAGCACATCATGAGTCAGAAGACTTACCTTGGCATCAGTTCCAACCAACAATTCAAGGTTATATACAGATGCTTCATATATCACATCGAACAGTCAATCAAATCACGACATCAGATCAATGATTGATCAATCGACCTAGTCAATTACATATTAGTCAAACCTTTTCTGGGTCATTCACATCCCACTGTATAACCTCCAATAGTACACTTAGTCATAGAGCTCCATTAATGCTCTCAGGCGCCACTTTCGCCAAGGTGACGTAATTAACAAACAGTCTACGTGCGTTCTTTAAGGCGTCGTTTTCGCCAATGATATTCCTCATCACTGAACCACGCCCATTATAAGTCATAGACAATCTATGTGCGTCCTTTAAGGTGTTGTTTTCGCCAATGATATTCCTCATCACCAAACCACGCCTACCACAAATCATAGAAAGTCTACATGCGTTTTTTAAGGCGTCATTTTTGCCAGTGATGTTCCTCATCACCGAACCATGCCTGTCCATAAGTCATACCCGACTAGTCTTAGCCAAGAAAATTCTCATTTTGCCCTTGAAATTCTCTCTACTTTAGCTTATCAAAGCATTATTGACGCTAAATAATTATAACTGGCTGTCTACCAATCAATCACTCAATTTCCATTCAATTTCAACTAATTTAGGAATGATTCCTCAAATTGCACAATTAATTTAATTAAACACAACATAGAGTTCAAATAAATAGACGGATTGCACCACGACAATCAACACAAAATTTCAGTCATCGGTTATCCATGCTTTATTTCCGGAAAATAAATAAATAAATAAATAAATTTCGAAAATTAATAAATAAATACTAAAATCCAATTTAGGCCTGTAATGCCTAATTGAAGTCCGATAAGGGTCGGGAAAAGTCACGAGATGCATTCAATAAAAAGTATAGGCAGTTCTCTAGCTAAGTACACTAACCACCTAACTAATATGCAATGCAATTAACTAATAATCACCAATCCATTCTGATCTAACCATCTAATCCTACTTAATTAACACTACTCAACCCTTAAGCATAATTACTCTATTAAGCAAGGATTAGTGAGATTACTCAGTTGCGCAAAGCGAAGACCGGGACACTGCGACGACGACGCAACAACGGCCGAATTCAAATTTTTGGTGGCGACGATGAACTCTTGGGTCGGGCCTAAAACGGGCCCAACAAATCTCAGCCCAACTAAGATTTGTTCTTGATTTTGGGCTGAACCCAAGTTGGGTTGGGCCTGCTGAAGATGGGCTTCAAGTTGTGGGCTTGAAGATGGGCCGGAAACCGGACTTGGGCTGCTGCAAACTGGGCTTGCGGAGAGTTGGGCTTGAAGATGCCGAACTATGGGCTGCTTGCTGGGCTCATGGACTTGCTACTGGGACGTGCTGGGCTTCTTGGTCTCATGGGCTTTGCTGGCCAAACGTGCTGGGCCAAGGACACGCAGACGAAGGAAGCAGCGAAGGAAACGGAGCAGCTGAACTGAACTGCTGCAGGTTTCGCTGGTCTTTGAGCTGGGGGATTCGGTAGCCTTCCACTGGCGTGCACTGGCCGCGTGAAGCAGCTGCAGGGAGATGGGCTCGAAATTGGACAAATCGTTTTGTTGACTCCAGCTCGTTGGACTAAAGACGCGTAGCTGGCGCACGAACGTTGGAGAAAGAGATGGGGGTCGGTGGAGTTGCTTCGCTGGTTTGTTCGGTGAAGGCAGCAGCAAAGCTGAAGCTGGCAGTGACCGAACCGAATGAAGACTTGGGCAACAGTTGCAAGAAGCAGCTTTGGCCTTGGCAACAAGAGGCCACAAGTGGCTCACAAAGGGAGATGCTCGGTCAAACAAGGGCATTTATGGGTGGAAATGTTGACCAAGCATGAGTGTGCTGGCGCGGCTTCTTCACTGCTGGCTTCATGCAAAGAAACGGAGCGGTGGACGAAGCAGAACCGAGGAGAGGCAATCGCTGGATTTCTGGTATTCTTCAGCCGGGGGCGTCACACAAAATGTGGAGGGAGAGAGAAGGCTGTCCGGTTGAGGTGAGAGGAAGAGAGTGAGGGAGAGAAGAGATAAAGATGAGGGGTGAGGGGTGAGGGCTCCACATGGCCTTTTTTTTCCACAAAAAATATCTTCCAAGCCTTGAAGTTTCATTACTTGGCTGCAATTTGGCCATATAACCACACCGCACAACTCCTCAAATGGTCCAATTTTACTAGGCTCAAGGGGGGTTACGAATTTGAAGAATAAGACTTCAAGTGGAATTAATTCCCTCTTGAGTCTCTCTCAATCAGCTCTCATAAAATTAATTGATGTCTCAATGCCTCAATTGTTATTTTTTCTCACCCAAGAATCCCTCATGCTTCTCAATTTTACCACCAGAATTAATACTCGGCTTCAACTGAATGGAAATGGCTTTAAACTGACTTTTTCCCAAAAAGTCTCGGTTATCAGAAAAATCTCTTGAGACTAAGTCGTGGGTTCTAGAATTTATTATGACATGATAGAATCTTCAATTTCTAAAATCGTACTTAAATCGGCAGTTAATTTCCAGTCGGCGCGTTTTTAGCGTGACCTAGACTATCAGGTAATTTTCATAACTTTTTAGGGCAAATGACTCATGGTCGATTTTCTTCGAGTCACATTGAAGCCACTCGACACATTGGCGACCATCGGTTGTCATGAAAATCTCGAGGATTCAATTATGGACATAGGGTACCAAAACGACAGTAAAATTATATTAGTATCGATCGATGAGAATTTTTCAATTTAGTGGAGTCACCCACGATCAGCCACACATTTCAGTCGAATAGATCTATCTCTGATCTCAAATCGAATTTTTAACTATGCTGTAACGGCCTCTAAAGATAAGTACGGTTGAGAAGCCGATTCCTAATCGAATTCTTAAATCTATTTGCTTTAAAGTCCCTAATAGCTTCTCCAGCTAATTTAGTTATCTCAAAAGTGATCGACTCTAAAAATAACCCTATAGACATGTTAATGAAATGCCCAATTAATTCAGTAGAAAGTAGGTTGAAGAATTCAGGATGTCACACGTGCGACACTTACCCAAAAAATCAAGAGTATGGGGTCAATTAACACAAAACCAAAAGTTCGAGGGCTATACGGAAAAATTTCCTCAACCCAAGGAGTTCACATTTCTGATATAGATCCAAGTGTTGCATAATCATGCCAAAGGTCTCATCGTAGTGCACATATAGTGTCTGCAGTTTTATAATTGATATAACATTATATAGGTGTATATTGACAAAGTGGTTTTAGAGAAGCTTAAGCAGTCCATGCTAAGAAGGCGCCCTTCCTAGTCCCAATTGAAGTGATGGAAAACCCATTTATCAGAGCTTCCACAAGATCAGCAATGTCGGACTCAGACTACAAAAACTACACAGATCTCTGTTTTCGCTCAAAAATACAAGCTGGAACGCTTCAAGGATAGCAAAGCCCATGACAATAATATCAATATGTTCTTTGCAAATACATTTTTTTGAAATAACACATATTTTTCTATAACCTCACTAGTAAAAAGTCCTATGTTCATGCGGTGATCATGGATTTGGTTTTTATTAAGTCTCTAGGCATTGCCACTGAGTGATGTTGCGACCATATTTTTCTTTTTTCTTTTTTTTTCTTTTTTGGATAATACTAGCATCCATTTCATCTTGAGTGATGCCGTGACCTAATCCCTTTGAACTAGGGAGGGAGAAATTAGGTTTACGGGTGTTGTCAACTTCGGCCCAGTTGTCTTACATTGACTTGAGCTCTTCCAAGTCCATACCTCACGCAACGTTGGGCATTCAAATTTAATTAATTAATCCTGAATGAATTTTAATTAAGGAGCCATCACTAGCCTTTTTGGTCAGTTAGAAACCAAGTAAGATACGAAAAAAAATATCTTATTAGTTACGCAATTAGAGATTTTGGTCTATGGGACTTGATTATATTAATCTTAAGACTAATCCCCTTTCAGTACAAACTTGACCACATGCCAACTCAAGCGATAGCAACCTATCGAATAAATCTAGTTTTCGTCCTAACCATTCTAAAACAAATGAAATAGCATCCAAGATATTAAAAAGCGCAACCAGGTATATTCACAAAGAAAAAACACAAGCATTCTAAAATGGTCTCTAAAACGAAAACAACAATCCAAATTAATGAAACATATTCTAAAGCCCTAAAGGCTTGTCTAATTTTGGGTTTTGATTTTTTCCAAATTTTTTCAATTTCTTAAAATTTTATTTTCTGTAATTCTCTGAATATTTTTAGAATTTTAGAATTTGTAATATTTTTAAATATATGTTTTTTATTTCTGGATTTTCTAATTATTTGAATTTTTTAAAGATTTTCTGAATTTCCAAAATTTTATGATTTTTCTCTGAATTTCATAATTTTTTAATGAGTTTCTATTTTTTAAAATATTTTACTATTTTCTATCTTTTAATTATTATAAATTTTCGGAAATTTTTTTAGTATTTCTGAATTTTCTGGAATTTTTAATGGTTTTTATGATTTTTATAGTTTTTATGAATTAAGAATATTTTATTAATTTTCTAGGGATTTTCTGGATTTTTTAATTTTTGTGATTTACTGAATTTTTAAATAATTTCTGTGATTTTTTAAAAAACAATTTTTTTTTTTATATACGAGAAATGGTTTCGGACGGCTTTTACCTAATCCAACCAATTGAGCCGACCCAACTACTTGGATCCAACCCGCATTAAAACAGAAAATTTTAACATTTGTGTGTATATATCACTGACATTTCTATCAGTTCCTAGCCCACCTAGATTCTTGCCGACTCTTCCCCAGCCCACCATGTAAGCCAGCCCAAAGCCCATTTTCCTTTTTTTTTTTTTTTAAAAATTTTCAATTTTTCTCCTCTCTCTCTCTCTTTTTGCTTTTTCCTTGTTTTGTCTTTTTCTGCCCAGGTCATCTTCAACCTTACGCCTCCCTCCTTCACCGAAGCATGCGTTCTGCAACTCCAACCAAACAAAGAACACTCGACGCCACCACCATTCCAGCTTACCCGCCGCCCTTCAAACTCATCGTCACCCACATGCTCACCTATGTAGCACCGACACGGACACGCGACACATGACACTACACGCCGACACGTCATTTCTTAAAAATAGAGAATTTCAATACGTTCGAACACGTTATATATTAAATATCTTTTTATATATAAATACATAAATAAATAATAATAAAAAAGCCTAGAATTAATTTACACGAAAAATATTAAATAATATCATTCATTATTTTAATTTGTTACAATAATACACAAAACTTAGAGAAAAAAAAACATTGTTTAAAGAAAAATGCTGAAATGATATTTTTAAATTTATTTATTTATCATATATAGCATTTTTTTATAACTTCTTTCATAGTAAAAGAGTTAAAAAAAAATAAAACAATTCCAAAATAACAAAACTGAAAAAAAAATTGACCCCGTGCGTGTATATTTATAGCAATTTTATTACTTCTTTTATTACTTCTTTTGTGTATATTTATATTTTGACCCCTCAAGTATTAGAAATTTTTAAAATTGACTCCGTGCTTGTCGGAATTGCGTGTCAGAATTTTGGATTCACGTGTCGGAGCGTGTCGGAGAGAGTTGACCACGTGTCGGATTTTTCGACACTCGTTGACCGCGTGTCGGACACGTGTCGGATTGTCGGACATGTGTCGGAGTGTTGAACACGACACGAAAACTTCCGGAGAGTGTCCGTGCTACATAGATGCTCATAGGCGTGAGCACCCGTGGGAGAAGAAGAGGGAATGGGGCTTGGGCCTCTATTCTTGCTTAGTTCTAGGATGGGCCAATAAACTACAAAAGAGACGGGCTGAAATAAGAAATATAGAGATAGGGTAAAGGAAAAATAAAAGATGGGCCCAAGGAATAACAAAAATGGGCTGGACACACCAACCTGCTCGATTTTATTTTTTTCAACTTTTTTTATACGTCACTTTCATTCATTTTTATTTCCCTTTCATTTGGTTCATTTTTTCAGTTTTTTGGCTTTTTATCTTTTATCCTTTTTATATATTTTTCACATTCTTATATAATAAATGGATACTTAATAAGTTGACAAAAAATTGGGTGTTAACAAGCAATAGGGCATATATTTGTTGTGGAAAATGATCTAGTTTGCATGTTTGTAGTAGTTGAAGAAACAAATCTAATGATATCTGAGAAAGAGAAATTCACGAGGAATCGACTACCAATTCTAGACATGAAAATTGGTCCAAAATTAAAATATTGATATCATGTAATCAAATGTTGGAAATTTACATATTGTAAATAAAAATGTTCTTATATATATATATATATATATATATATATATATATATATATATATATTTTACTTATACCATAAATAGGAAATTCTCCATGCACTATCATAACCATGATATTAAAAAAATTCATTGATGCACTTGGTTACGATAAAACTTTGTCAAATGTCATCACAAATTACTTGAAATTTTTTAAAAGAATGAAAATCAAATACAATTCTTTACAATTGGTCCTTTTATGTAATCTTGAAGGGTACAATTCATTGATTTTTTACGTTCTTTAAATGTTATGAGATTATTTCTTTGACTTTTATTTATCATGAAATATTTGGAACTCTTCAAAAATAGTGAATATCAAAAACTGAATTGTACAATTAATTCATTTTCAGAACTTAGAAAAATTAAGTCTTCATTATAACTAGAAAATTTTTATCCCAAACAAGTTTGTTGTTGTTGTTGTTGTTGTTGTTGTTAGCAGTTGTAATTGTAGTATTTCACATTTTCTTGACATTGTTTTTAAAATTGCGTCTAAAATTAAATGACAATATTGCAGGGAAAATGATTTCCCCCTTAGAAGAACCGTAAAACGTTTTCTAAATATACCAAAACTTAGATTTGGTGCTTGATTTACAAACAATTATTCTTATAAAATTATATTTTTAAAGAAATCGAATATTTTTATTTTTATTTTAATAAAAATCGAATTTTCTTTTCTTTTCTTCCTTTTTTTTTTCTTCTTTTCCACCCGTCGCTAGCCATGGGGCCGGTCGTGCGAGCTCTAGCAAATTGAGTGAGCTCATGGCCTTTAACTATGAGGCTTGAGCTTGCCCAAGGCCGGTAAGCCTCAAGCCTCGTCAAATTAGGCAAGTTCGTGGCCTTTGACAACAAGCCTCAAGCCTCGCTAGATTGGGCGGGCTCGCAACCTTAGGTGACACAGCCTTGGGCGACGAGGCTTGAGCTTGCCCGAGGCCGGCAACGAGCCGCAAGCCTTGCCAAATTGAGTGAGCTCGTGGCCTTTGGTAGTGGGCTTCAAGCCTCACCAAATCGGCGAGCTCACAGCTTTCAATGAAGGCTCAAGTTCGCCCCACATAAGCCAGCCGAGGACAAAGTGCCAAAGGAAGCAAAAGGGATGACACGAGGAAGCAAACAAGCAAAGCACAAGAAGAAGGAAAAGTGAAAAAGAAAAAAATAACAAAAAAAGAAAGAAAAGAAGAAACGGAAAATAAAAGTAAATAAAAATCCAAAATTCAAAGTTTTTTAAAATAATTTTTTAAAAAAATTCGAACTTTTTTGGATGAGATTAAGTGTGAAATCATTTTCTAATGGAATCTAATACAATACCAAACAAAAGAAAATAAACCGTATTCATGGAAAATGCTTTCGAAAAGCATTTTTCTTTATCATTAAGTTTTCGTGAAACAAATGCACCATTAATGCAAATTGAAAAAGGGAAAGAATGAATCCGGCCACAACTAGATAGAGCTTGAATCATGACATGGATGTGACCTTGCTTGCAACCTAACCTAGCCTAACTTGATCCATGATCAGCACATTCTTTTTTTGCCATTGCTTACTATTTTAATCATCATATTTCGATTATCTTTTTTCACATCACTACACGATTAGTCCATACTATTATGTTTTGAAATACTAAAATATGCAAGCATCGAAATCGAGTGTGCCCAAATGAAGTTAAGTGGTTTAGTGCATCTGCATCAAGGAATCAATTACTTAGATTTGTAGGTATAGCATATCCAAATCTATGTTGAGTGAACACCTATTTCATGGATGAATTTCAACAATTAAATTTATTCATACTGTTAATTGTGTGGATACATGAATATTATGATTTGTATCTAGTATAATATAAGTCGGTGTAATAGCTATTATAAAATTAGTGTTTTTTTTAAATGCATAAATATTATTTAATTTGATAGTTGAGATAGCAATGATATACCCGCAAGTAAAAGTATACGGGAGGCCTTGTCCATTACATTGGATTAGACTTTTTGGCCACATCATATCCAGACTTCTCAACTGGTGAGTAGTGAAATCCCACGCAGGAGAAAATCAAAATATTAGATACCTTAAAAGGATTACGTCATCCATGCTTTGAACCATTCAGTAGTTAACAGATGTCCACATGAGGGCCCACGTTGTGACATCCCGATTTTTGGGCTCTGATTTCGATTAGATAAAGTGGGCATTTCATCGACACGATTACAGTGTTTTTCTCTAAGTTGGCCACTCACGAGATAACTAGACTAGCTGGGTGAGTTATTAAGGACTTTAAGGCGAATAGACTTGAGAATTCGACCATAAATTGATTTTTCGACCGTGCTCATCTTTAGAGATCATTGCGGCACGGTATAAAATCGATTTGAAATCAGAGATAGGTCGGTTCGACTGAGATGTGTGACCGATCGTGGGTGCCTCCACTAAATTGGAAAACTCTCGTCGACCAACACTAATTTGATTTCACTGTCGTTTTGGTACCCTATGTCCGTATTTGAATTATTGGATTTTCATGACAACCGAGAATCGTCAATGTGTTGAGTGGATTCATCGTGGCTCAAAGAAAATCGACCATGGGTCATTTGTCCTAAAAAGTTCTGAAAACTACCTAGTAGCCTAGGTGACGCTCAAAACGCGTTGGAGTGAAATTAACCGCTAATCTAAGTCCGATTTCAGAAATTGGAAATTTTGTCATATCACAATAAATTTAGCAATGTCGGCTCAGTCTCAGAAGATTTTTCTGACAACCGAGACTTTTTGGGAAAAGTCAGTTTATGGCCGTTTTCGTTCAGTTGAAGCCAGCGATTGTGAAATTAGGAAGTGTGAGGGATTATTAGATGAGGAAAGTAATCAATTTGATAAGTGAGACATCAATTGATTTTATGAGAGTCATTTGAGAGAAATTTAAGAGGGAATTTGGATGCAGAAGTGCAAGTGGGAACCGAGTATTCTAATATGAAATTCTTTTGGGAATCTATGAGCTTATTCAAAAGAAAATGAAATAAGAATTTTCTATTTGAGGAAATTCTTTCCTTTTGAATTTATTCCCTTTTCTTCTTCCCCATTTGGCCAAACACCTTTTTCCCCACAAGCTTTCTCTTCTTTCTTTCTCTCTCTCTCTCTCTCTCTCTCTCTCTCTCTTTTCCCCCTCGTGCGAAATGCCCCCCCACTTTGCACCAAATACACGGCTGTCCTCCAACTTGGCTTCCTCCCCTTTTTGCCTTTTGACTTTTCAAACCCACTCTCTCTCTCTTATCCTTATCTTCATCTCCCTCACTCTCTCGGTACCCTCTCTCATATGCCCGACACTCTCTCTTCCCCTCCCTCTCAACTTCTTCGAAGACAACAGCTTGCCATCGCAACCAACTACCGAACCAAAGCTGCCATCGCCGTCGTAGCCACCACCGGAGCCAAGGCCGTCGTCACCGACTCACACTGCATGTCATCGCAACTCCACGGCCGCCCTCACACCCTCTGTCCTCCCCTCCATTTGCCACCCGAGGTCCCAGATATGGGATGGACGCCGGAGCAACTAGCGCCACGTGCGACGCTACCGCCCTCTGTCATTCGCCTCTGTGCTACACACCGTTGCCTCGTCGCCGCTCTGCACGCCTTGGTCACTCTCTTGCCCAACTCGTTGTTCCAGAGCTGCTGTCCAACTTCGTTTTGGCCAGCACAGGCCACGGTTCGATCACCTCAAGCTACCGTCCGACCTCCTCCAGCCACCGTCAACCTTGCCGGAGCTCCGCCTTGCCCTCCACCGCCCTTGGCCGCCTCAATTGATGTCAGAACCGCCTCAACCAGCAGTGCACAGAGAAGGCAGAAAATGGGTATGACAGTGGGGTTTTGGCCTGTTTTGGCCATCTTCCCAAGCCCGGATGCTTGGCTCGCTTTGAGGAAAGCCATTCTCACGTTGACCTCGTCATATTGAGTGAGTTTTACTCACCAATGCCTTATTATTTTTCTAATTATACTTAAAGGTTGATTATATTTAATGAAGTGCAATTAGGCGGTTAGATTAGAATGGATTAGCAATTATTAGTTTATTGCATTGCATATTAATTAGGTGGTTAGTGTACTTAGATAGAGAAATGCCTATAGTACTTATTGGATGCTTCTTGGGATTTTTCTCGATCCTTATCGGGTGTTAATTAGGCAATTTGGGCCTAAATGGAATTTTTAGGAATTAAATATTAATTTTCGAAATTAATTATTTAATTATTTATTTTCTGGAAATTCAACTAGGATGGCCAGGGACCGGGATTTTATGCTGATGATTGTGGTGCAATATTTTTATTTAATTTATTTTAATATTGTGCTTAATTGAATTTATTGTATTTATCTATTTAATTTTCAAAATTAATTATTTAATTATTTATTTTCGGAAATTCAACTAGATGGCCAGTGACCGGGATTTTATGATGATGATCATAGTGCAGTCCGTTTATTTATTTGAGTTTTATATTGTGCTAAATTGAATTTATTGTATTTATTTATTTAATTTTAGAAATTAATTATTTAATTAGTTATTTTCCTGAAATTCAACCGGGATGGCCGGGTCTAAAATTTTGTGCTGGTTGTTGTGGTGTAGTCTATTTATTTAGTTAAGCTCCATGTTGTGTTTTACTGAATTGATTGTGCAATTTGAGGAATTGTTCCTTAATTGTTTGGAATTGAATGAAATTAAATGATTGATTAGTAGATCTTCGAGTATGTTTATTTAGCAATTATAATGCTTTGATGAGTTGTAAAGTGGATGGAATCATGAGAGTGAATTGGAAATACTCTAGGCTATAACCGATCAGGTACGGTGTGATGGGGCTACGTGGTTCAGTAACTACGGACGTCACTGGCGAAAACGGCGCCTTAAAGAACACACGTATCAGTCTAGTACATACATCATTATGGACCTACGTGGTTCGGTGATTCAGGATATCACTGGCGAAAACGGCGCCTTAAAGAATGCACATATCAGTCTAGTACTCATATTGTTATAGGCATGTGTGGTTCGGTGATTAAGGACATCACTGGCGAAAATGGCGCCTTAATAAACGCATGCAATTGGCATGTGTGGTTCGGTGATTAAGGACATCATTGGCGAAAACGGCGCCTTAAAGAACGCATGAAGTTGTCTATTGAATACATCGTTATAGACATGTGTGGTTCGATGATTTAGGATATCACTGGCGAAAACAGCGCCTTAAAGAATGCACGCAATTGTCTAGTGTATACGTCACATTGGCGAAGTTGATGCCTGAGAGCATTGATATGGCTCTGTGACTGAGTGTGTTATTGAAGGTTATATGGGATGGAATGAATGACCTAGAAATGGTCCAACTGACACGTAATCGACTAGGTCGATTGATCATTGCTTGAATTTGATGTTGTGAATTGATTGATTGAATGGAATGATTGGTGAATGGTTGATTGAGACGTAATCGACTAGGTCGATTGATCGTTGCCTTGATTTGATGTTGTGGATTGATTGATTAAATGGAAATGATTGTGAGTGGCCTTGTTGGCGTGTAATCGACTAGGTCGATTTGATCGATGCTTCGATCAGTGATGTGATTGCTTGGGTGCCTATTTGATTTGTGCTAATATGCAGGTGGAATCTGGGGCCAAGGTAAGTCCTCTGACTCATGTCGTGCATAAGCAACCCTAAGGTATATTGGTTTACTAATCGGGTCTTAGGGGGTAGAACTTGCTGAAATGTAGTCTCATTGGTTATTGAATAACTATTTCACGTCCCTAGATGCAGTAGACTTGGATGTTGAAGATCTCGAAAGTCCGGTGTAGTCTACTGAAGGCTCCAGTTGGAGTGTGGAGAATGATGAAGAGGAGGACGGGGACCCGTAGCTTGTAGAACCCCACTTCTGCTTGTAGATCTGTTTTTAAACTGACTTATTGGGAATTGAATCTAATAGTTCACCTTGTATATAAGAGTGAATGTTTTTAAGAGTTTGAAATTTAGTCATACTGTTCTATCCCAATGTTTTATTGTCTAAGGATTCATAACTACTTCCGCATGTGCTATTAAAAATGAAAGGATCAGCAATATGTAGTCTTGGAATATCGCATTATAAAATCAACCAAATGTAAGGGATGTGCACGTGCTTAAGGATCGGGGCATGACACACGTCATCCCAATTTAAACCCAACACGTGGATGAAGGGCGAAACGGTCTCTCTTCTCTTTATCTTCTATCTCCTCTTTATCTCGTCTATCTTCCTCCTCCTCCAATGGTCTCCTCTCTCTCTCTCTCTCTCTCTCTGCACTCTTACTAACACATTGTATCTTCCCAACTAGCGCTTCCTCCAACGATCATCGCTCCCTCTCAATGATGGCTTCTATCTCTCCACTCGACAACCTCATCCTCTAAACTACATTCTCTAGGTGCACTCTTGTGACCTCTCTCTTCCCAAATTGCGCTCTTTGCCGGCGACCGATTTCCTTTGGCTCTCTACTTGCAATCAAGAAGCAATCGCTCCGCCTTCTTGTTTCATCTTTTGTCATGACTTGCTTTCTGCTCTGCTCAAAGCTGTCCCTTGAGAAGCTCTAAATCTACGATCACAAGTCCCTCTTTTCAGATTCTTTTTTTTTATCTGGTTTTTATGTTCGCATCTTTGTTTCGGAGGAGAAAGTACTTAGAAGCTCGTTGGTTCTTGCATAACTGAGAAGCGACCACTTTGCCCTCCATGCTTCGCTCGACTCAATGTCGTTCAAGCATGTCCATGAGCCTTCCTTTAGAGGGTACGAATTTATAATTTTTTTCCGAGCTGGTGCAGGATCAGAGAAATATTGAATGATTCCATTTGTTTATCGTCGATTGCCTCTTCGGGCCCTGGACGGTCATCCGTTCATACAGTGAAAGTGGAGCACGATCTCCATTTCCTCCATTTTTGCTTTACCGTGTATGTCATATTTACAGCACCTGAGACAGAAAATGCTTTATGCAGAAAATACTTTCTGAATTCCGCGGACTCATTGCTTTAATTCGGCTTGAATTTTGTTGGTCGAAGAGCTCAAGCACAACCCACTAGCTGAGGTAATCATTATTACAGGGGTGATGTTATGTCATAATATTTTTGGGAGCTTTCAGCTGTGCTACAAAGCTACTGCTAACTTGCTTAGATATAATTGATGGGACTTTAAGGTTTTTGTTTTCTCATTTATTTTTCATGTTGCAATGGCAAATTGATGAGTGGGGATGGCAAGGACGATGTCGTTTTCTCCTTCTGCTACAATGTGTGTAGGGGTAGTTCTTGCAGAAAATACTTTTTGATAAGGTTATTCACAATCCTGTTTTGATTCATTCTTTTTCGTATAGTTGATTTCTTGCAAGTCCTTCCAATTGAAGATATCATATTAGCTTCGACATGTATTATGAACAGTACATGCAATTGTCTTGAGTTTGAGAGAATGTCTTGTAGATAATCATTACAATAATGAAACAGTACCCAAAAAGACAAAGGAGGGAACAAGTTTTCAATGATACAATTCCCAAAATTTAATGGTGTTGCCTAGAGTTAGGTTGGTTGGATGGAGAACTAGCAAAGTCCCTCTGCTAACATGGTCTTTTTAGTCTATAGAGTTGCATGAGTGCATGAAAGGGCCACGGTCTGGACACTTGAGAGTTTTTTTATAGCCGTGTTGGTTTGATGATGAGGGTGGTCCGTTACTTTTTATATAATAATTGTAAGGAGGTTCAATTTAGGGGCTCTTCTTGTGTTATTATGGAAAAGGCTCACATGGCGCATCGATTTCTGCATCATCTTCAATAGGTGTTGGAACTTAAATGATTCAGTCACGTGACATTTGCAATTCCATTCCCTAGAGGTTGAGTTTTTAGTTTAGTGAATTTAGTCCCTAATTCTTCAAAACTTGAGGTTTCAATTCTCTTTTGTTTTTGTCTGAAGTTAATTTGGTGATTGTCTTATGCTCCAATCATAAACCTTGATTGCAGCTCAAATTCAACGCGAAGAAGGATCAGGAATTTAAAATGATTTTTTTCTTGAACCTATTGAACTATTAGAGTTACAATTAGAAGAATTATATAGGGACTATAATTTGGAGATGTCTGTATGCAATGTTCGATTACAAATTATGAGTTCAATTTTGATTTGTGGATGTTTACTAAACCGAAATGAGAAAACTTATGCCTTTCTTTTCCTAGTGGCAGATTTATTTTGTGGTATGTCAAGTGGCAACAATCGTTAAGATTAAATAAATGACATTGGTTCTTAGCTTACAAGATTGGGGTTCTTTGAGGAGGCTGAAAGCTTGGTGTCTATTTGAGAAGGAACATTCAGGTGGCTAAATCAAGAGGTATGGACACCTGGAGTGCCAAAACTTGGCACGGATGGACACTTAAGTACCAAAAGTTTGGAAAGTGGCACTTAAGTGCCAAAACCGGAGCAAGACGGATTACTTAAGTGCCAATCCGGATAAGAAGATAATACATAATATATACTAAGACGGATGAGAAGATACATGTAGTTACTTACCGTGAATAAGTGATAAAAGGTATGAACCCAAGTTTTTTGGCAAGTATCAATGTATCATCTTACCCTATCACATGAGAAAGCTGATTTTCCAAGATTTGAACCTTTCTTCGATTGTCTGTTAGATTAATAAATTGTTTATCTAAAACCTGAACATTTCTTTGGCCGCCTTGACGAGAAATTGCTTTTCTAGGACCTCAACCTTTCTTCAGTCGCCTATTAGAACAACAAATTATTTGTCTAGAACTCAAACCTTTCTTCAATAGCTTTGAGGCGGGATTGCTTTTTAAGGACCCAAACCTTTCTTCGGTTGTCTATTGGAGTAATAAGTTGTTTGTCTTCCTTCAAGCTATAAAAGCATATTGCATAAGTAAAGAGGGACTCTGAGCTACGAAAGCACATGGGGTAGATGAATGGGGACTCAGGGCCATAGAAGCACATCATGTTGATATAGGAGAACTCCGAGCTACAGAAGTACACCGAGCCAATAAATACGGGGACACCAAGCTATGGAAGAACACTAGGTTGATGTAGGAGGACTCTGGGCTATGGAAGCACACCGAGTCAATGAAGATGGAGACATTGGGCTACAAAAGCATATCGGGTTGATGAAAGGGGACACCATCCTATAGAAGCACACCTGGTCAATGAAGGGGGACTCCAAGTTATGGAAGCATGCCATGACAATGAAGGGGGACACCAAGCTAGGGAAGCACGTCAAGTTAATGAAGAGAAACTCGATGCTATGAAAGCATGCCAGATCGATGTAGGGGGCACCGGGTTGCAAAAGCATACCGGGTCAATAAGAGGGACTTTGGTTTAGAAAAACACGCCAGGTTAATGTAAGGGGACTCTGGACTACCTAAGCACGTTGGGCAATAAAGAGGGACTCTTTTAGGCTATGAAAGCACACCGGATTGATGTAGGGGAACACTAGGTTACGGAAGCATGCCAAGCCGATGAAGGAAGACTAGTCATCTATTCAACAAACAACTTTTCTTGAGTGTACCATAAGGCAAATAAAACTTCAGAAATACCTAAATGACCATAAGCATTCAAAAGGGTAGGAATACCTAGGTAACCATAAGTACACAAAGTAGTGAAATATTTGGACAGTCACAAGTATTTAATGATACAATATGGGGACAACTCGAGCAGGTGGAATGTCATGGTGATAAGAGAGCATACCTAGGTAATTGTAGGCATACAAAGCAATCGAATACTTGGAAAGATACAAGTATTCAAAAATGCAATTTAGGGACAACTCGCGTAGGCCAAATGTCATGGTGATAAGAGAGCATTTCTAGGTAGTCGCAAGCATACAAAGTAGTGGAATACCTAGACATTTGGACAATGGCAGATACTCAAAGACAATAGAATACTTAGGTAGTTACTATTATCCATATCTTGAGGACAACTCGAACATGTCGAATGTCAGTAAGAGAGAATACCTGATGATATCTCTAATTTCTAAAAGTATGTCTTCCGTTAGACAACATGTAATATGCACACATAATTGTACATGCTATAAATTCAGGAGTTCAAATAGGGTTCATGCATGACAATCTTGTCAGTTTTGATCACCAACGTTCCACTAAGGAAAATTTAGAAAGACAATCTTCGTTCAGAATGTTGACATCTTAAATATGCCAAATGAGGGGCTTTCACTTTAAAAGGGTTTTCCACTCACTCTCATTGAAAATGTTATTTTATCCCAACCATTAATGCAAAGTTTACAAGAAGCACACATTTTCACTATCATCATGTCAGCAAGGGCTCGAGTATTCTCGTAGCTGTACAACTTTACTAATATAAGAGGTCATTGTTGGAATCGTGATATAGGTTTAGTCAACGACGTATCAAAGGGGACCATTAAGGTTAAGGCTTATGAAAGAAATGTAGCACGATCATATCCAAGTTTACAAGTCAAGACCCCTACAAAAAGATATAGAAATAATCTTACTTGTACTTTTTCGAGTGTAACTTATAAACATATGAAGTCATACGTTAATTGAAGTGCCATAATCTGAAAAGACTTTTACAAAGGGACGTAATATATGCTCAGCTCATGAGTTGAGAAATGAAGGGTTTCAAAATTGTGTAAAAAGACAAGAGTTGTTGATTATCTTTACATTGTCACTAGTCTTTCTTCTCACTATCAGAGATTATCGTCGTGTGGCTAGTATCTTTGCTTGATTATCATTTTTTTCTTGAGGGCGTTGGCCTTATTTTTATCAGGCACACTACTTTTTCATACCCCTAATTATTACATTTATGAACATTGGCCTTACTAGACATATTACTTTTTCATGCCCCTAGTTTTTCATTTTTATTGTTTAAGGATTGGCCTAGGCAAGTTCAAACGAAACACTACTATTAGACTCTTGAGGTCTTCATCTTCAGTCAACACTCTGGATCATGCTACTTGAACGGTAGTGACTCCTATTTTACCTCAAGTAAGAGTGAAAATACAGATTCAATTGGGGTGTACAACGGATACAAGTGCGTAGGGTAGATAAATAATCGCTTTTAATTATTCTATGGCACTTAAATTATTGTGGGTGTTCATATGGAATGAAGACACCCAAAGATTGATACAAGTGTGAATAAGAAAATTGATATCCCCTTTCTCACCTTATGATGTCGCCTCGCCTCCGATTTGCCCCAATGTGGGGTGGTTCTCAAAAGGGGTAAGATGAAAAAAATTCCACAAGTGTTAAGGCTCAAAGGGAGTAAGAAATGGATAACTCGTAGTATTTAGGATAGAGAAATTAAATGCCCCTCATTACTTTAGTTATCGTACCATTCATGAATGAACCATTTACCTTGCAGACATTGGACTTTCTACGCTTCTCTCATAAGTGTGTAAATAGAGAACTGTGTATAGGATATAACTTGCCTTTCATTATCCCGATGCACCTCATTTAGCATGCTTGATCATTCTACATTATTCATTCAACTATATATTTTGATAATCCTGATGAAATCAATGACTTAGACAGACAAAATCATCATGCATAATTTATTTTGAAAATGCATGTAACACTTTTAGTATATGGGAGTTTGTAATCCAAACACTTTATCCTTCTTAAGAAACTTTATAAAAAATATTAGAGGTATTTATTTAACAAACTTGTATCTACAGATACGTTAAATTTTGAACACTAAATGAGTTATTTACAAATATATGTCCATGAGTTGTCCCTATCTAGAGAGGAAAGGACACATGAATGATCAGTCAGGGTTGGAAATATGATCATTGATTTGATGGACATGTTTGCTTTTACCTCTGCACAAGAGAAAATAAATAACTAAGTAGGGCCAAAAAGCAAATGCAAGTTGAGGCTTGAAAGCTTCTTGGATATGCTTTGGGATATTTGAAATGCCATTTTTCTTGGGAGAGTTGATCAAAGTTTGACAAGCCTCTCCTTGATTTGTCATCCGTACCATTAGTAGTGAGGTGATCCTACAATGGATAGGAGGGAATAACTGGGAGTGATACAACATTACCCTCTATTGGTCAATTCAATAGGGTCATAATCCTAAACCTTGAAAAGGGTATGAAGTTCTACACTTTTGATCTCGTTAGGTCAAGCACTTTCCCATTTTTGTAAAAGGTAGAGACATTAAAAAAATAAAGAAAATAGTAGGTTTTTTTCATATGGCAACCTAGTTGCCACTTCTAGGGATTGAACACTAGTTGTTCTCGAACCACTTCATCCTCCATACCACTAGGCCGAGACTCTGGTAGTGTCCATAGAGCGCTTCGCTTTCCATTTATCCAATAGGCTCTAGGACAATATGTCTTTTCAAATCAAGTTAGGTGAATTTGATATGAGTTACTCCCATACACTTGTTTGGTCAATATTGATTTGTTCAAATTAACACATTGAATTTGTTTTCAGAGTTTGTATTCAATGACTTTTTAGAATGTCTCAAATATTGTCACAATTTAGCATCCCTTTTGATTGGTCCTTTCCATTTGTGGCCATGTATGGGCGACCGATAGTCATTGATCCATCTTCAAGGCCTTCAATTTGTGGAATTTTTTTCCTACCTTTGATCATATGAACATTAACAGCATTGGGCAAAATCATGTACCTTAAGTTTCCATGGAATCTAACATGGACAGTCAAAACCTTTAGGTTTCTAATGGCAATCACTTCTTGATAGAGTATGCGTTTGGAACAAGAAGTGGGGTTTCTAGATTCTAAAGTCATTTTCCAAAACGGAAGGCTAGAGATCACCTCGATTGTTTGAATTTTCTCCCTATTAACAGTAACCAATTCAAAGGAGTAAGTACACTATCGGTTCCAAAGGTTGTGTACGGTACTCACTTTGATGCCAAAAGTTTCCATCAGATCACTTAAGTGTCAAATCAGAGAAAAAACGATCACTTTGGTGCCACTAACGAGATATTCTGGCGAAAATGATTACATGGCTTTTATATATATATTTATTTATTTATATTTATATTTTAAAAAAATCCCTATGGCTTTTAAATGACGTCATTTTCTGTCCTCCTTAAGAAAACGACGTCGTTTTGTGTCATATGTGGATGGCCTCACAAAAACAACGCCACATAGGTCATATGGGGATTGAAATTAGGGTTTTTTTGCCCGATCCTTGCCTAACGCCAACCTAGCTCGCTCAGCCACCGTCACTTAGCCTTCGTCATAGTTGCTTGACTAGGTAAGCGAGGAGAGGCTGAGGTTATTTCTTGAGCAACAAGTGATGGGAAGAATATGAGGCAAGGGCGAAGGAGGAGGAAGAAGGGGGGTCGAAGGTAGAGAGAGCAAAGACGAGGAGGGCAAGGGAAACAAGGAGGGTGCGGATGGAGATGGTGGATTAGGCTCTTCTTAAGGAGCGGCTAAAGTGGGTCCTTTTGAAGGGGCAAGGAGAAGGAGGAGGAGAGGAGGAGGAGAACAAGAGCTTAGGCTTGTCGATAATGTCAGACAAACCAAAGGCGGAGTTGTGCTAGTGTTGGTGTCGGTGCCGCTGCTAGTGTTGCTGCTAGTGCTAGTGTCGGTGTTGTTCTTCGAGGAAGAAGACAACCGGGAAGTCCATGCCATGCCCTCTCTCTCTCTCAATTCAGGGATTTAGGGTTCTGACTTGGGGGAAAGATGTCAAACGGCGTTATTTTGTTGTTTAGATGCTGACTGTACTATCTGGCGAGCCACATCAGCTTAAAAAATTAATAAAAAAGTGTCACGTCGGATTTTCGATCAATCATATCAGTATTGACACTAAAATGATCGGTTTTCAAACTTTTTGGCACTTAAGTGATCAAAAAAAACTTTTGGCACAAAAGTAAGCACCGTACACAACTTTTGACACTGATAGTGTACTTGCCCCCAATTCAAAGGAAGAAGAGGATTCCTTCTCTATGCTTCTTGGCTTGCTGAAACTGAACATCCTATCAATGAAGCTGCATTTCTAGTCTCTCGGGATATGTTGTGCAAAGTAAACACCGCTCAAACTTGAGGCAGAGTCGTGCAAGTGCGAGGTGGAGCGTACAGAGCTCCAGGGATGACTCGTAAAATGGGGAAGGCCAAGAGCAACATGGAGGAGGATTCCCAAGTTAACCAATCCTAAGCTACCATGATATGCGTACTTTGAGTTCAACCATGTGCCGGTGCCTATTATGTCCTATCTTTCATCCCTTGTAAGTGGAAAAGAGAGAGAGCGTCATTCTTAAAATTATGGTCAAGGAATGAGACGTATCTTTTGTCTTTTTTTCCTTAATTGGGGCAATTTTTATGTTTGTCCTTGCTTTCTTGAAAGAGTGCTCTTGAATCCGATGAGTTCACGTAATATGTAAGTTTCAAATATCCTCTATCACACTAAATCAAGGGAATGATATTCTAAGACACGAAGTAAGTAAATTAAAAAAAAAACAAATAGGCTTAAATCTAACATCTACTTTGAAAAAGTTTTTGGTAATGAAATGTTTATATATATATATATTGTGGAACATAAGGAAGTTCAGCCCTCAGAATTCTCATTTGATGATATTTTCTTATTATGGTCGGATAGCATCACTGGACGATTTGAAATACCACATCATGCTCTCGAAACAAAATATTAGAATTGTACATGCACTGAGTCAAAACAAATTACATTACTGGAATGGATAGTGCAACCGGAACATACTAGATAGGATAAAAAAAAAGAGGTTATAAAAACAACCAAAACCCATGAAAACTCCTATAAAATGGAGCATTTTGATCATTGACAGTGTTGACCTCGGAATCAAACACCTTTGAGTTCTTCGCCCCTAGTAGAGTTGAAGTATTCGCATGAGATGATCATTTCATTTAAATTACGAAAGCGCAATCCATGAAACCAAGAGTGATGCTTGTGGAGTAAGTTTTTTATGAATAGCTTCATTATTTATTCATAGCTAGTTGAGGGTTAGCTTACACCATGAAAGCCTCCCACCTTTCTACATGTGCTTGATTACGCTTCTTCTAATGCGAACTGAATCCTCGTCAAACAATATAATTCCTATCTTGGTTTGGTATTGATGCAGCGAAAGATCGCCCATTCCAATCTCTTATGAGGTAGATCCTTGCTATGAAGAACCATTGTAATGCAGGCCTCGTAAGACTGTTGGAAGGTTTGAGTTATGAATAGTGCTTAGTTGTAGTATTGAATCATTTCGGCCTAGAAACATTACAAGTGGATCATAGGGCAAGTCATGCCGTTATATTTACGGAGATTAGGTAATCTCATTTCTCCAAAATCATAATCCTATGGAGGCAAGATGGGCCCATTATGTCTTGGGTAGGCAACTGGTCATCCTATTGCATTGACATTTCATTAATTGCAATGATGAATTCTGTTACTTCAAGGAAGCCAAATTCTTCCGAGCTCATTTCATTATTTTCTTCTCGATCAAAATTTCCAATTGAAGATGAGACATTTTTGTCATCCTCATGGTCATATGACAAATTTAGCAGCCCATTGGGAGATGAGCCTTGAAGAGCAAATGTTCCCCCTTTTAACAAGCTTTGGACCCTATGCGTGGATGGGAGGCAGTTGTTCGATGAATGGCTGACCTCATTTGTATAACACTAGTAACTCTCGAGACTATATCAAGGGCAATTTTTGAAACTTTGGTGTGGTAGTTCATTTGCTGTCACACTTTGCCTACGCTAAGTGGCAAGCATTGGCTCGGATTACGTAGGCTTTCTTTTCTTGACACATGGTCCTAACCTTTTGACTAAAACCCTTCATTTTTCCAACTTGAGCTTGTCAAGGGGATTAAAAGATTGTGGAGTTTCGCTCCCGGTTAGCACTCTTTGGACCCTACCTTTTACAATAAGTCTAGGAAGCTATGCTATTGTGCTCCAGTTTTGAATATGCTTTATAGTGTTGATCTCCTCTATGGGCTCCTTACTAAGCTTCTTAATAATGGGATACCGCTTGGTGGTCCCTTCATCATGCAAGGCTGCATTGATATTTTTCTTTTGTTGGCTGGGGTCAAACTTGATGGCTGAGCTCCTCCTTGATGTGGCTTGTGTCCTTGAGAACTCATTATCTTTCATCTCCGCACCAATCGGCTCTTCATAAGGGAGGTTGATGCCGATGTCGATGTCAACATTATACTCTTGACGAAAAGCATCCATTAGTTTCTCCCAAGTCTTAAGAAAATTAATCTTCCTTACAATGTATCACCGCAAGGCGGAGCCAATCAAATTTGATTGGTATGATTGAATCATCCTTTGAACCATGTAGGCCTATAAATAGACCTATGGGTGAGGCATCAACGTACGTCTTGCATTCAAGCACTTTGAGCTCTTCTGAAAGTTTAACAGCAGCATAACTAGACGAATCAATGGGGTCTTGATCTTGCAACTGGCTCAGCTTCTTCATGATCCCCACAAATTGTTCGTCTTGTTAATCATCCTTTGGCAAGTTTGCAGGTGTCACGAGTGTGTTTTCTCGTGATAGAGTGGCCACAAGGTTGGATTTTGTCTGAGTAGACTCTATTTGCCTCGAGAGTTGTCAAAGGACAATGGACATTTGTCCCACGACATCTTTAATATTAGTGAGACAATTTCGTACATCATTCTGATTGGCCATTATTATTTGAGGTCATGCGCAGGCAATTGGTGATGGGCGATTCATAATCACCTAGTACCGCAAAAAGATAAATGAGCACAAGAGTAAATAAAGATTGACCCATGGTAATGATCCGGTTGATTTTATTATCAAAAGAGGATTTCGTAGACAGGGCATTTCTAACATCTAAACTTGGAATTGAAATGACAAAATGAAATACTAGACATCAAATGAAAGTCCCTAAATAATGAGACTAAGAACAAGATAAACTTTCTAAACATTGACACTGAGGGCAAGTGACCGCTATTTTATATGCGACGAGGGGCCTTGGTCTTGTAAAGCTACTTGCTTTCTTGGACTGGTTTCAAGACATATATACAGCTTATCCCCAAATCCCTTTACATATACTCAATTTGCTCTTGTTGATTGATTTTGCTAGCTAGGTTAGGGATCAACGATTACAATCTTGCTGGGATATAGTGATTGTGGATATAGGATTTAGATGTGTGATGGGCATTTTCCTATCCCTCGAGCCCTTTAGGCATCATGATCTTTTGCGATGGCATTTGCCCCATATATCCTCGATAATATGAATCTTGATTGCATAATCACGGCTTTGATAGGTGAAAAGGATTGGATGGATCTTTGTCTTAAGAGGAGGTAGGATTTCTGGAAGGGCTCCATACTGACGTGCCACCCTATTTGGGTAATAAGGAGTAGCATCGGTGAGGCCAAGCAACGAGATCAGATTGCAATGTTTGTAGGCAATTTGGGCTCTCTTTTCATGGAACCAACTAGCACACCACATGAATGTCTTAAGAGCAGGGTCTCTTAAGGAATATATCCAATTAAAAGAACCTTAATTGAGGATGTGTAGTCTTAGAACACAAATCTCTATAATGGGTTTTTGAAATTATCTATTTCAGACAATTGCATGTGGCATGCAAATTCACTTAAGTGAAAAAAGAACCAGACTTGCAAAATTTCTGAGGAAACCCGCATGACTATTTTCATGTTTTCTTTAAAATGATTAAGGGACAAAAATGTTTCAACTAAAATTGACATAATTTTGTCCCCTCAAGACTTTATCAACCACCTATGCCATCAAGAGAGTTATGGAATATTTTTTATGGGAAAAATAATGAACCCAAAAAAGTTAGGGGGAAAATGTCACTTTTTTGGATCATTGGTTAATTTTCAAAACAGTCAATCAAAAACGGTAATGGGAAGGTATTATAGTTGGCTTCAAGAACTTTCCTTACAACATGAATTTTAGTTCTTAAAAGTCATGCTAACCCACGTAGTAGGGTAATGCATGTTAGTGGCTTGACAAGCTTACTCTCGAGGGGCATTCCAATTTGGGGTGAGTATGGTCCGGGTTGGGTCGGTCCACCTTCTAACCCTGGGATCAACCCGCACAGTGCTGGTTTGTTGACACCTAAATTTTGATTAGGTTTTTAATTATGCCTTAATTTCCTTTGTTCAAGTAATAAATAATAAATAATAAAAACAACAGAAAAAAACAAAAGCTAAGAAAAAATAAAAAGAAAAGCAGAAGCCAGCAGCCACAAGGGTTGGGCTTTGAAGGCCCAAGCCCAACCCCTCTCCTTTTTTTTTTCCCTTCACGCAGGTTCGTGAGGCCCAACTGTGACCTAACTGTAACACCCCGAACCCTTCGCAGGTCGTTACCAGTGCCGATGTTACACTTTATTCCCTTTCTTTCTTTCTTTCAAGTGTCCTAATTTGCAGACACATTTTTTTTTTAAACAATCGGTCCCAACGCGACTCATAGCGGAAGCAAATTAAACATCACCATCTATCCCCCTACCAATCCATGATACAAATACACACCAGCTAAACATCAGGATTTTATAAACAACTTCGACACTTTGCTTACATACATATATAGCAAGATGGGATTCCTTTCGGGTCGGTACAACAAAAGGAAAGGCTAGGACTCAGCCACGTCCAGCCTAAAACCTCAACAATACACCTCGACCCTCAACATCATGCGAGCACAAAAACCCCCCCATCGAAAGTGTCGACTATCTACATCAAAAAGAGATCCAGCTCCTACTCATCGCGCGCAGGTCTCACACCCAACCCGGTGCATCAAGCGGTGGCGGCGGCAGCATCCCTCGCATAGCTCCATCTCGACGAACGTGCACAGAAATGAACTCTTGTATGACAGGGCCCCCAGCCAGGCCGATATCATACATCACTAGACATCGCACTTGGATAAAAGTCAGTCCGGGAACAGAAGGACAATCTATCTCCGCACACTCAACCTCTACATCAGACGGTAGACCATAGAATACACCACGCGTGACGGCAGGAAGCAGCATATTGGCTAATCTGAAATGTTATCCCCAAAATGGGTGAGTACAACCACTCAGCAGATAGGGAAATCCAATAACAACTCAATGCATCATGCATCTCATCATACATTGCAGACATTGCTTACCTTTTTGATGTCATACGTATTCATGCATCATCATATCATACATATCATCATCACCGTGCATATCATTATGCATATCATCATGATATCACCATGCATATCATATCATCATCATCACCATGCATATCATCATGCATACCATATCGTAGGTGATCATCATACCACATCACATCTCATCATCATCATGCATCATCATGCATATAATATCATAGGTGATCATCATGTCACATCACATTTCATCATCATCATGCATATATCATCATGCATACAATATCATGGGTGATCATCATATCACATCACATCTCATCATCATCATGCATATCATATCATGATTTAATTTTCAACTTCATCTTTAAATTTGATCACCACATCACTCATTTCTCAATCATCAATTTCATCATCCCTTCGGGCAAAGACCTCCGACAGGGTTCCCAGCATTCCAGCCATCCCATGGCCACCGGGCTTCCGGCCCCCCACAGTCCAGGTATCTCGCATCTCAACTAGCATCACGAGGCATTCCCTTCAGGCATAAACCTCCGACAGGGCTTCCGGCATTTACACTCCCTGGCCGAGCATCCTGCACCCCAAATCTTGGCATCGTGAGGCATTCCTTTCGAGCAAAGACCTCCGACAAGGCTTCCGGCCCCCCACATTCCGGGCATCCTGAATCTCCCAGGGAATTTCGGCACTGTATCTATACATTCCGGCCATCATCCTCCACCACAACCACTTCCTCATTTACCATCATTAACATATACCATTTATTTATCTCAATTTAACATGGCAATTGGCATGGTATCAAACAAATCACACTTGTCATGGAATTCACACTTGCATCTCAATTCATATGTCATACACATGCCAAAACTTTATCCCATACGCATCTCAATTCAATACATGTACAAGGACCATGTCATACGCATACCAAGACTTTATCACATATACATCTCAATCCAATGCATGTGCAAAGACCTCATCACACATATGCCACACAAATAGAATTGAATCCATGGCCAAATAAAAATCCATTTTATTTTATTATTATTTTATTATTATTTTATTATATTTATTTATTTTCATAAATAAATATTAAATTTAATATCTATGATTTTCCCAAAATCATAATATTCAAAAAATCACTAAACCAATCAATAGGTTCACAATTTCATACAAAATTCATCGCCAAATTGAATTTCACATAATTTCACAATTTTCACAAAATAGCACATGATATTCGGATAATGACCAGAATTGCACAGTTTCCAAATAAATTCGATTAAAATACACATATGGCCTTCAAAAATTACGAAATTTTACAGGGTGATAGCCAAGACATTTTCGTGCATCTGTCATGCAGAACTATAAGTCAAATTTCTTATAGATTATTTTATTCAACCTCACGAAGCTTCTGGAACCCTTACCGCATCGTCCAGAATACACATCTCCGAATTACTGAAATTTAACCTACCTATCTTCTTTCGTTTCTTCTGAAATTCGGATATGTCATGTATCAAGGTGTCCTTTACAAGTTTCATGAAAGGATCTAGGTTAAATAACTAAATTTTAGTCGCCTTTTAAGTCCTTGAAGTCTCGGGTGTCTCGGAACACACCACCAGAATCAATCATCTCCAAGATCTAGCCGATTCACTAGGCTATACTCGTTAATTTCTCTTCAAATATGAGTATGTTGTAGTTTAATGTGTGACCTACAACTTTCATGAAGACAACGAAGTGAGATCTTCAACAGAAATCAACATGCAGACAAGAATCTAGCAAGAGGTCAGTGAAGATTTCGCAGATCTAGGGTCTCCGTATGATAGAACTTTTACCCCTAAGATCTCCATAGTTTTCTACGAAATTTAATTATGTAATACTAAAAGAGTCTAGCTTCAACTTTCATGAAGACACCGAAGCCAAAATCGGACTCCAAACACACATGCAAGCTCGAACAAGCTACTGACTTCCACAAACCGAACAAGAACAGTCACACGGCTTGAAAACAACCGACCCTTTCCTCGGTTTTTCGCACTTCAAACACCTAAAATCGAACATGCAACCACCAAAACAAACATGCAAGAGAATTTACGGACTCCACTTGCCTCTAAGATGGAAAAACAACGGCGTACGGCGGACGGACACGGCGAACGGACGGCGAGACACGGCGGCTCCTCCTCGGCTCCGCCTCCTCTTCCTCTCGGCCGCTCCTCCTCTCTCTCGCACACCTCTCTCTCTCTCACGATTTCTCTCTCTCGGCCAAATGAGCAAAAGAACCGGCCACCCTCTCTCTCTCCTTCCCTCTTATACTCCCTAAAGCTCATGATTAACAATCATTGCTTTGCCTAAAAACTAACCAATGCATGCTCTTGCATTTGCCACTTGTCTCATTGGGTTTTAAATTTTGAATTTGGCTTGGGCTTGGGCTTAGGCCCATCCAGCCACTCCCCTTGGGCTGGTTGAATTCTCCTCTTGGGCTCTAATGGGCCGACTAGCGTTGCCCACCAAGCTTTTAGGCTCATGGGCCCAAGGCCCATTTCAAAAATTCAACCCCTTTTTCTTTTTTCTATTTTTTTTGAAATTCTTTTTATAAATATTCTTGAATTCCAAATTTTCATCTCGGCCAAAGTCTTGGGATATTCTTGTTCATTGAAATTTAAATCATATGGCCAAGCATAGATTATTAATCTATTAAATCTAAATTTCCACAATCACAAGCATAAATCATCGAATTAAAAGACTAATGGCTAAAACATAAGCCATAGAAACTTAACACCTAATTAAAGACTTTAACACACCTTAAGGCTTGGCTTTGAATTTCTGGGATGCCACAATTCTCCCCACCTTAGAGAATTTCGTCCTCGAAATTCAGGCACTACTCGCGCCTTCTTGAAATAAATAAGGATATTTTTCCTTTATCTGATCCTCACTTTCCCATGTGGCTTCCTCCACATCATGATGTCGCCATGACACCTTAACCAATGGGATCTTTTTGGTCCTAAGAATTTGCTCCTTTCGTCCAATATCTGCACATGCTCCTCAATGTACCTTACTTTCTCATCCATTTTGATGGCTTCATGATCGAGTATGTGACTAGGATCCGGCTAGTACTTCCTCAACATCGATACATGAAACACATCGTGCAGCTTTTCCAACTTAGGAGGTAACGCTAAACGATAAGCTACATCCCCTATCCTCTCAAGAATTTCAAAAGGTCCAACAAATCTAGGTCTTAGCTTACCCTTCATCCCGAATCGAGATATTCCTTTCATTGAAGATACCTTAAGGAATACATGGTCTCCCACACTAAATTCCAAAGGTCTTCTAAGTCTATCTGCGTAGCCTTTCTGTCTACTCTGAGCTGTTCTAAGTCTTTCTCTGATAACTTCAACAACCTCAGTGGTAACTTGTACCAGTTCAGGTCCTGTCAACTTCCTTTCTCCTACTTCACTCCAACAGACATGAGTCCTACATCTCCTTCCATATAATGCCTCATAAGGTGCCATGCCTATACTCTTCTGAAAGCTGTTATTATAGGCAAACTCTACCAAATGCAACCTTTCATCCCAATTTCCTTTGAAATCGATTACACAAGCCCTTAACATATCCTCTAATATCTGGATCACTCTTTCTGACTGACCATCTATCTGAGGATGAAAAGCAGTACTAAATTGAAGCTTAGATCCTAATGCAACTTGAAGACTTTTCCAAAAATTCGAAGTAAACCTCGAATCTCGGTCTGAAGTAATAGTCACTAGAACACCATGTAAGCGTACCACTTGACTGACATACATGTCCGCATACTTATCCAATGGGTAGTCCATGCGAATCGCTAAGAAATGAGCCGACTTAGTCAAACGATCCACTATAACCCAAATTGAATCATGACTACTTGATGTCCTTGGCAATCCTTGCACAAAGTCCATCGTTATATGTTCCCATTTCCATTTTGGAATGTCTAATGGTCTTAAAAGTCCTGCGGGTTTACGATGCTCCGCTTTCACTTGCTGACATGTCAAACATTGAGATATATACTTAACCGTATCTGCCTTCATACCATTCCACCAAAATTGCTGACGCAAATTTCTGTACATCTTTGTACTACCTGGGTGGATACTATAATTACTCTTATGTGCCTCCGACAAAATTTCCTTCCTTAATTCCTCATTGTCGGGAACACAAAGTCGTCCTTGACATCTTACTATCCCATCATCAGAGATCTGAAATTCTGGTATTTTCCCTAAAGACATTGCATCCTTCACTTTCAAAATCTCTGGGTCAGATTCTTGCAGGATTTTAATTTTCTGGATAAATTCAGGCTCTATCCTTAATGCACTAAGCATGCCAGTAAGACAATCCATTTCCAATTTAAACTCTGAATTTGCTACAGATTCTAACAATTCCCATTCTGCCATTCTCAAACTAGCCATCTCTATGGCCGACTTTCGACTAAGAGCATCTGCTACTCTATTCGCTTTTCCTGGATGATATCTTATCTCACAATCATAATCCTTAAACAACTCCATCCACCTCCTTTGTCTCATGTTCAACTCCATTTGTGAGAACAGATACTTCAAACTCTTATGATCCGTATAAATCTCAAACTTTTCCCCATACAAATAGTGTCTCCATATCTTTAAGGCAAACACTATGGCTGCTAGCTCTAAATCATGCGTCGGGTAATTCAACTCATGGGGTTTCAATTGTCTAGATGCATAGGCTACAACCTTGCCATGATGCATCAACACACATCCTAGTCCTTTGTAAGATGCATCACTATACACGGTGAAACCATCAAGTCCAGTAGGTATAGTTAGAACTGGAGTCGAAGTCAATTTCCTTTTGAGCTCGTGAAAACTCCTTTCACATTCTCCATTCCACTCAAACTTCACATTCTTTCGGGTTAATTTAGTTAAAGGTCCTGCCAGTTTTGAAAATCCTTCAATGAACCTTTTATAATAACCAGCCAGTCCTAAGAAACTTTGTATCTTAGTAGGTGTCGTTGGTCTCGGCCAATTCACTACCATTTCAACTTTTGCTGGGTCTACTGCAATTCCTTTTCCTGACACCACATGTCCTAGAAATATTATCTGGTCCAACCAGAACTCACACTTACTAAACTTAACATACAACTTATGCTCTCTCAGAGTCTGCAAAACTATTCTCAAATGCTGTTCATGCTCTTTAGGCCCTTTCGAATACACCTGAATATCATCAATAAAGATAATCACAAACTGGTCTAAATAAGGCTGAAATATTCTATTCATCAAATCCATAAATGCAGCTGGGGCGTTAGTCAATCCAAATGGCATAACAAAGAACTCATAGTGTCCATAACGAGTCCTGAACGCACTCTTAGGAATGTCCTCCTTCTTAATTCTCAACTGATGGTATCCCGACCTCAAGTCAATCTTAGAGAAAACTGAACTTCCCTGGAGTTGGTCAAATAAGTCATCAATTCTAGGCAAAGGATACTTATTCTTAATGGTCACCTGATTCAACTGTCTATATTCAATACACAAGCGCATCGATCCATCTTTCTTTTTCACAAACAAGACCGGTGCACCCCAAGGTGAAGCACTTGGTCTAATGAATCCTTTGTCAAGCAACTCCTGCAGTTGCACTTTCAACTCCTTCAATTCAACTAATGCCATCCTATATGGGGCTTTTGATATTGGTCCCGCTCCAGGCATTAATTCAATTTCAAATTCAATCTCCCGCTCTGGCGGTAATCCAGGTAATTCCTCAGGAAATACATCTTGAAATTCGTTAACTACACGAACTACCTCAAGGTTAGGCTCATTCCTTGCATAATCTCTAACTATGGCTAGGTACCCTTGACATCCTTTGTCAAGTAACTTACATGCTTCTACTGCCGAAATAAGCGCTACAGGCAAATGGGTTTGACCTCCTAAAAATTCACAGCTAGACTGATAAGGTAAAACGAATTGAATCACTCTTCCATAACAATCCATTCTAGCCCGATACTTACGAAGCCAGTCCATTCCTAGAATAACGTCAAAATCATACATAGCCATTACAACCAAGTCTATTTCCATATCCTTTCCTCCCATTGATATCTTACAATTCCCACACACCAGCGTAGACAATACCATATCCTTTAAAGGCATGGAAACACAAAGAGGCGTCTCAAGAGGCATAACTTCTATCTTATTCAAACATCTATATCTTTCAGACACAAACGAATGCGTTGCACCCGTGTCAAACAATGCATATGCCTTTTCACCATTAAAAAGAATTGTACCTGAGATAACATTTTTGGAAGCTTCCGCTTCCTCGTGGGTAATCGCATACACCCTTCCTTGTGCAGGTGGTCTCTGAGGATTTCCTTGCGGGTTTGACCTAACAGCACTCTGATATCCTTATCGCACCGAGCCAACACTCACTTGCGACCTCTCTTGTGGGCAATTTCTCCTAAGATGACCCACTTGTCCACAGCCAAAACATTTATGTTGTCCCGTACAAGGTCCTGGGCCATGTCTCCCATTACACCTCTGGCAAATACCAGGCTGATAGGGTGCTTTCCCTATATTCAGACCACTCCTTGCCCCTCCAAAATTCCCAAAGTTACTCTTTTTCTTCACATTCCAGGTCTGACCTTGACCAGAATAGGGTCTCTTCCCCTTTTTCACATCATTAAAATTCAACGGTTTCTTAAACTCCGACCGCTCCCTCAACAGCTCCTGCTCCACTAACTGTTCTCTTTCATAAATCTCATTATAATCTCTTATGTTCAAAGGCACCAATTGCTTTCTAATATCAGTCCTCAATCCTTTCAGGAATCTCTTAGCCTTCTCTTCCTGATCCTCAATCAATTTAGGAGCATATCTAGATAATTCAGAAAATCTAGCCTCATATTGATCGACTGTCAACCCTTTTTGTTCTAGTTGAACAAATTCAGTAATCTTCCTTTCCTTAGCATAGTCAGAAAAATGCTTCCTATTGAAAGCCCTAACAAACTCCTCCCAGCTCACATTAGTACCTGGTGGAAAGATTATGTCCTTCAAAGCTCTCCACCAAAACTTCGCATTTCCCTCCAATTGGTACTCTACTAAGACTATTTTCTCAGCATCAGTGCAGTTTAACAACTGGAAAATTCGTTCCATCCCATCAATCCAATGCTCTGCCTCCTTAGGACTTCCTATTCCATTAAACTTAAGTGGCTTCAGCTTCAAAAAATACTCCACTAGTCCTTGAGTACGGCGTTCTACTCCGGGCTGTTGCTGCGCCTGCCTCTCCATCAGATTTCCAATATTGGCTAATGCCTGCAGGATATCTTCCATTCGGGGTTCAGCCCTTGCAGCAGAGGCTTCAGCCCTCGATGCATGAGCACTTCCAGCTCGCACCATGACTTTCCTGCAATTTCCAAGCATTGCCTCAGGAATAATCTGACACTCATTGCCTCCACTCAAAACAATTACTACTACTACATAAGTAACATATACATGTTACTGGTACCTAAAGGCAACTCGAAATAAACTACTAACGATCTACGAGTGAATAGCCATCACCCGTTATTCAATTATTTCGTTCCACATCCTATGGTGTGCATTGTCATCATGTTCCTCAATTCCAAATGAGGCTCCTTATCACTCCACCTATAACCATTCGCTCTGATACCAAAAAGGGTGACTGTAACACCCCGAACCCTTCGCAGGTCGTTACCAGTGCCGATGTTACATTTTATTACCTTTCTTTCTTTCTTTCAAGCGTCCTAATTTGCAGACACATTTTTTTTTTAAACAATCGGTCCCAACGCGACTCATAGGGGAAGAAAATTAAACATCACCATCTATCCCCATACCAATCCATGATACAAATACACACCAGCTAAACATCAGGATTATATAAAGAACTTCGACACTTTGCTTACATACATATATAGCAAGATGGGATTCCTTTCGGGTCAGTACAACAAAAGGAAATGCTAGGACTCAGCCACGTCCAGCCTAAAACCTCAAAAAGAAACCTCGACCCTCAACATCATGCAAGCACAAAAACCCCCCCATCGAAAGTGTCGACTATCTACATCAAAAAGAGATCCAGCTCCTACTCATCGCGCGCAGGTCTCACACCCAACCCGGTGCATCAGGCGGTGGCGGCGGGAGCATCCCTCGCATAGCTCCATCCCGACGAACGTGCACATAAATGAACTCTTGTATGACAGGGCCCCCAACCAGGCCGATATCATACATCACTAGACATCGCACTCAGATAAAAGTCAGTCCGGGAACAGAAGGACAATCTATCTCCGCACACTCAACCTTTACATCAGACGGTAGACCATAGAACACACCACGCGTGACAACAAGAAGCGGCATATTGGCTAATCTGAAATGTTATCCCCAAAATGGGTGAGTACAACCACTCAGCAGATAGGGAAATCCAATAACAACTCAATGCATCATGCATATCATCATACATTGCAGGCATTGCTTACCTTTTTGATGTCATACGTATTCATGCATCATCATATCATACATATCATCATCACCGTGCATATCATTATGCATATCATCATGCATATCACCATGCATATCATATCATCATCATCACCATGCATATCATCATGCATACCATATCGTAGGTGATCATCATACCACATCACATCTCATCATCATCATGCATCATCATGCATCATCATGCATATAATATCATAGGTGATCATCATATCACATCACATTTCATCATCATCATGCATATATCATCATGCATACAATATCATGGGTGATCATCATATCACATCACATCTCATCATCATCATCATGCATATCATATCATGATTTAATTTTCAACTTCATCTTTAAATTTGATCACCACATCACCCAATTCTCAATCATCAATTTCATCATCCCTTCGAGCAAAGACCTCCGACAGGGTTCCCAGCATTCCAGCCATCCCATGGCCACCGGGCTTCTGGCCCCCCACAGTCTAGGCATCTCGCATCTCAACTAGCATCACGAGGCATTCCCTTCGGGCATAATCCTCCGACAGGGCTTCCGGCATTTACACTCCCTGGCCGAGCATCTCGCACCCTAAATCTTGGCATCGCGAGGCATTCCTTTCGGGCAAAGACCTCCGACAAGGCTTCCGGCCCCCCACATTCTGGGCATCCGGAATCTCCCAGGGAATTTCGGCAATGTATCTATACATTCCGGCCATCATCCTCCACCACAACCACTTCCTCATTTACCATCATTCACATATACCATTTCTTTATCTCAATTTAACATGGCAATTGGCATGGTATCAAACAAATCACACTTGTCATGAAATTCACACTTGCATCTCAATTCATATGTCATACACATGCCAAAACTTTATCCCATACGCATCTCAATTCAATACATGTACAAGGACCATGTCATACGCATACCAAGACTTTATCACATATACATCTCAATCCAATACATGTGCAAAGACCTCATCACACATATGCCACACAAATAGAATTGAATCCATGGCCAAATAAAAATCCATTTTATTTTATTATTATTTTATTATTATTTTATTATATTTATTTATTTTCATAAATAAATATTAAATTTAATATCTATGATTTTCCCAAAATCATAATATTCAAACAATCACTAAACAAATCAATAGGTTCACAATTTCTTACAAAATTCATCGCCAAATTGAATTTCACATAATTTCACAATTTTCACAAAATAGCACATGATATTCGGATGATGACCAGAATTGCACAGTTTCCAAATAAATTCGATTAAAATACTCATATGGCCTTCAAAAATTACGCAATTTTACAGGGTGATAACCAAGAAATATTCGTACATCTTTCATGAAGAACTCCAAGTCAAATTTCTTATAGATTAGTTTATTCAACCTCACGAAGCTTCTGGAACCCTTACCGCATCGTCCAGAATACACATCTCCGAATTACTGAGATTTAGCCTACCTATTCTCTTTATTTTCTTCTGAAATTCGGATATTTCATGTATCAAGGTGTCCTTTACAAGTTTCATGAAGGGATTGAGGTTAAATAACTAACTTTTAGTCGTCTTTTAAGTCCTTGAAGTCTCGGGTGTCTCGGAACACACCACCAGAATCAATAATCTCCACGATCTAGCCGATTCACTAGGCTATACTCGTTCATTTCTCTTAATATTTGAGTATGTTGTATTTTAAGGTGTTACCTACAACTTTCATGAAGACAACGAAGTGAGATCTTCAACAGAAATCAACATCCAGACAAGAATCTAGAAAGAGGTCAGTGAAGATTTCGCAGATCTAGGGTCTCCGTATGATAGAACTTTTACCCCTCAAATATCCATCGTTTTCTACGAAATTTAATTATGTAATACTACAAGATTCTAGCTTCAACTTTCATGAGACACCGAATCCAAAATCGGACTCTAAACACACATGCAAGCTCGAACAAGCTACTGACTTCCACAAACCGAACAAGAACAGTCACACGGCTTGAAAACAACCGACCCTTACCTCGGTTTTTCGCACTTCAAACACCTAAAATCGAACATGCAACCACCAAAACAAACATGCAAGAGAAGTTACGGACTCCACTTGCCTCTAAGATGGACAAACGACGGCTTACGGCGGACGGACACGGCGAATGGACGGCGAGACACGGCGGCTCCTCCTCGGCTCCGCCTCCTCTTCCTCTCGGCCGCTCCTCCTCTCTCTCGCACACCTCTCTCTCTCTCACGATTTCTCTCTCTCGGCCAAATGAGCAAAAGAACCGGCCACCCTCTCTCTCTCCTTCCCTCTTATACTCCCTAAAGCTCATGATTAACAATCATTGCTTTGCCTAAAAACTAACCAATGCATGCTCTTGCCATTTGCCACTTGTCTCATTGGGTTTTAAATTTTGAATTTGGCTTGGGCTTGGGCTTAGGCCCATCCGGCCACTCCCCTTGGGCTGGTCGAATTCTCCTCTTGGGCTGGCTTGGCCCACCAAGCTTTAGGCTTCTCCTCTTGGGCTCTAATGGGCCGACTAGCTTGGCCCACCAAGCTTTAGGCTAATGGGCCGAAGGCCCATTTCAAAAATTCAACCCCTTTTTCTTTTTTCCTTTTTTTTTTGAAATTCTTTTTATAAATATTCTTGAATTCCAAATTTTCATCTCGGCCAAAGTCTTGGGATATTCTTGTTCATTGAAATTTAAATCATATGGCCAAGCATAGATTATTAATCTATTAAATCTAAATTTCCACAATCACAAGCACAAATCATCGAATTAAAAGACTAATGGCTAAAACATAAGCCTTGGAAATTTAACACCTAATTAAAGACTTTAACACACCTTAAGGCTTGGCTTTGAATTTCTGGGATGCCACACTAACCCAGCCCATGGCCCCCTTGTCTTCTTCCTCCTTGGCCTCTCCCTTCACGCCTTTGCAACACACGCGTAGAGTGGCAGCTAGGGTTTCGGTGATGCGCGTAGGCCAACTAGTGACAGATGGGACGTGCCTTCAAAGCAAGCAAGTGGGTGGCTATGGTGACGCCAGTTTGGCCACACTAGGGACGGTCGACACATGGAGGATCGGTGGCCAAACCTCTCTGTCGATCAAACTCCCTCGCCTATAAATAGGCCGGCACCACCTCCATTGAAGTAGGACATAGACAAGTGGCGAAGGATCGAGGGCTGCAGATCCTCGAAACCTCCCACTGAGAGACTTCAGAATGGGGGCCGAGGACGAGCAAGCCCAGATCTAGCCGAAGGAGGGGAGTTCTGAGCGAGGGGAGCCGGAGAGAGGAGGACCAGATCTGGGAAGCCGAGGACCTACCATCGCAACCGTTGCTGCCCCGTCGCGTTTGTCGCTCTAGGTAGCCGCCTCCACCACCGTCACCGTTTTCGCTCGAAACCCTCCTCACTACCTCGAGCCACTGCGGGATCCAGTGCTCGGTCGCACTCTGTTCTCCGTTCCCTTCTGCATGTCCACCCATCACCGCCGCCGTGCTGCCATGCCGCACCGCTGCTATCCTCTGTGTGGCATCCCAAAATTGCACAGCAATTTCTAGAAGCATTATTACCTATGGAAAGGTATCTTATGTTCTTAGAATGATCAAAGTTGGTTCTATAGGACAAATTGATAAGGAGGATTTTGTTCTTGGCTATGCACCTTATAGATTTGATTCTTATGTTTTAATGTTATAAAGTTTTATGGCAATATGAAATTGTAATTTGGTATTTATATAAGTGGGGATTTAAGGTAAATTATTAAAAGTAAACATGGACTTATTTAAGAAAATTTTGGGCCATTTAAGTTTGGACTTTAGGCCCAAGAGTGTTGAGCCTAAATGGGCCAAAAGGCCGGCCCATGAAGCCCCATTGGGCCGTCAACCAAGGCTAGCCTAAGCCCAGCTGAATAGAACCCATCTTGTATAGCAATTGCCAAGTGGCGCCAGCATGCAAGATCAATGATTGTTAATCATTGAAAGGAAGAAAATTAGAGAGGAAGTGGGGGGCGGATTAAGCGAGGAAAGGGAGAGAAAGAGAGAGTGTCGCGCGAAGAGAGAGAGGAGAGAAAGAGAGAAAGGAAAGGAAGAAAGGAAGAGAGAAAGGGGAGACCGTGCATGGGAGAGAGAAGAAGGAGGTTCGTTCACTGATGATCGTCCGCCTAGCTCGCTGCCGTTCGTTCGCCGCCTTGCCCCTCCGTTCGTTGCTTGCTGTGTTTGCTTGGGCTAGAAGCAAGTAGAGTCCTAAAATCTACCCTTTGCTTGCTGTGTTATGTGTGTAGAAAATGGTGAACTCTGGTTGTGGTGGAAGTGATGAAATTTCGAAGCTTTGGGGAGAAATTTGTTGGCCTAGCATGCTGTTTTCTGGAAAAATCAGTCTGACCCTTCATGAGTTTGTGAGCTGCATGCGACTTTTTATTTGGAATATTATTTCAACTTCTTGATTAAAGTTGTATAGAACTTATTGGAGAGTAACATATCAAAATTTCAGAAGAGACGAACAAGTATAGACTGGTGAAACTATTTTTCTTTGGAGAAGTCAGATCTGGAATCGAAATGCTGACCTAGTATGATTATGTGAATTTTATAAAATTCTCCGTTTAAAATTTGATCTTGTGTTCTGAATAAAAGTTGAAGATTATATGTTAAGGAGTAACATACTAAAATTTTTAGAGTAAATGGAAGAGCTTAGGCTGGTGAAATAACTTTATCCGAAATGGTCAGATCTGGGAATTTTTGCCGAGGGTTAGAGACGGCTACGGTGACTATAGTTTTTAATCTATTAGAAATATGATTTCGATTCCTGCATTAAACATTTACTTCTGGACCCTTTCTACAACATATAAAAATATCATAATTTTTGGAGTTGAGTTTGGATTTTTACTGAATTTGTGAATGAAACTGTGTATGGCAATGTTCCGAAAATTTTAAGGACTGTAATGTGTGGATTGTACTGATTTTTGTGATGTTATTTTGATATGGTGTTCTTCACAGAATACTTTCCTCTGGATCTTTTGTATAACATGTCAAATTTTTAGAATTTAACAAGGCTATTTACTAATTTTTCAAGAATTATGACAAAAGGAGTGCAATCTGTTTTTCATCTGAAATTTGCTGTATTTTCAAAAATAAATGAAATTGTTCCATGAGATAGAATGTCTTGAATGGTTGATTATTCTGCATATGTAGTTACATATGGCATGTTATATGACATCAAAAGCTGGTTGAGACCTTTGATAATTGTTACATCAAATACCATGTTGAAATTGAGATAATAACAAGACCGTCGGAGGTGTGAGCCGACGATGCCCCGAGAGTGTTGGGATGCCTGGAGTGTGTGTGCCAGATGCCCGGAGTGTGTATGCCGAATGTCCTCGGGAGTTTCGGGATGCCCGGAGATGTGTGCCGAAAGCCTCGGAGGTGTGTGCTGGGGGGATACCTTGTGATGCTAGTTGGGGTACAAGATGCCTGAAGTGTGTGTGCCGGATGCCCGAAGGTGTGTCCCAAAGGTTCCTTGCGATGCCAGGTTGGATGTGAGCGATAAATTGAGGGATGCAAACCCTGGTCCCTGGAAAGATAAAAAAAAATTGAGACTGTATCATGTGTATGGATGTGTACATATGGCATGGGATGAACCTCATGGAAATGCAAGCATGAAGTGCATGGTGATATATGCACGTTGCATGGTGATATATGCATGACTGGTTGATGATAAGTGCATGCTGGTATATGCACATTGCATGATGATATATGCATGGCTGCAAGGTAAGGTATGCTTGAATGCATGAATGATATGTGTTTTATTCATGATACCTTGATTGTTCTGTTTGATGCACTGTGTAGTTTGGCGGATCTTCACTACTGAGTGGTTGTACTCACCCCTTTTGGGGATTAACATTTCATATTAGAAAGATGCCTTTTTCACTAGTTGTGTGTGGTACCTTCTACGGCATACCTACTGACGTTGAGGTGGAGTGCACCAAGCATTATTGTATTAGTATACCTGGTCTGGAGTATGTCCGAGTTTGAGTATTGGTGATGTAGGACTGTCACAACCTCTTTTTTCCGTCCGAGGAAAAAGAAGAAAGTTTAGGGGTATTTGCGTAAAGAGGTGGACCAATGGCCCTAGATTAGGCGCGGGCTCTCCCAAGCCCATACCCCGCGCGACGTTGGATTCGTTTTTTAGTTATTAACAACCTATGTAATTCTAGGAGTCGCCACTAGCCTATTGAGGTCGGGCTAGAAACCAATCAAGACACGGGAGTGTTGTCTCGATTCATACGCAACCATATATTTCTAGGAACGGGGACTTGTTTACACCAATGTTTCTATTAGCGCCCTTGCGGTACCACTAACTTGGAAGGTTGTTTATCTAAATGGCCATACAATCTTGATTACCAATTATAATCGTTATGAAACCACTAAGTGTCCATGCAAATGTTTTTGTAGTTTTTTTTTTTTTTAATGTCTAGACTAATCCTAACATAATTTAGAAGAGAAATTTACACTCAAAATAATGAAAAGCGGCGCGTAAGTAAACATCCAAGAAATTGAAATGACTTGAAAATAAACGCGGAAAAGGTAAACCCGATACAAGTCGGGCAAATAATATTACATGGCCTTGTTATCACGCCCCGGGACAGGACCCCCATGAGCAAAATGAGAGTTCAAATATGCATGAAATTACTTTAAATAGTTTTAATCTACACAAAATGGATTATTTACAAAAATGGTTATAAAATACCAAAATAGCATTAAATTAGGAAAATGACCTTTTAAAATTAGGAAAATTTCATATATGTCATTTATATCCTAATTTGATGCTATCTAACATTTTTTGATATTTTTGAAATTTTCATATTTTTGTCTTTTTTTAATTATTTTTAAAATAATAATAATAATAATAATTCCTTAAACCGATCTATGCTAACATGGTGTAACACAGCACATGAATATCACAATAATCAAGCTCAAATCGACCGTTTCAAGATCGAAGCTTAGTTTGGGCATTTTGTCGAACATTTGGTGTGCATTAAACTATCCCCAATAGTCTCCTCGAGCCATGTTTGCAGCCTTCAATCTCCACTCATAAGCAATCTAATGTGGAACTAAAGTATCAAGATTATACTACCACATGCAAAGAACAAGATTAGATAGAAACCATAGCTAAAACCACACTAGAACCAAGCTAAAATCGTCCTCAAATGCACGGGTTTGAGCTGATTTTGCAAATCTGGGTTTGAACCCAAGTCAAGTAAACAGGTTACATGCCCATATTCAAGCCCCAACACTCATCACATACGAGATCTAAGGGAAATGCTACTTAATCCACGTGAAAGTAGGTAACATGGGCTTTTAAATGCAACAAACATCATAGAGAATGAATCACCGAAAACATCAAAACGACCTCTCCAAGAAGCACACATGCAAAACTCTTGAAGAGATTTCAAACACTTAGAAAAATTTCAGCCTCAGAAATCAGTTTTCCGGGCTGGTTTTTCTCTTGATTTTCATGATCAAAACATGCTCAAAATAGAAAATAAGTACATATAGGATGCTTACCTTACTTCCTAGTTTCCTTTTCAAGTGATTCTTGGCCAAGGAAACCGAGAAATTGTCCTCTGAAGCACGTGGAAGTTGGATTCTTCAACTGGAAATGAGATCTGCAGAAAAGAAGAATTGACAACGAAGGTTTTCGTTGACCTCTAAAATTAGACATCAAGTCGTATCTTGTTGGAAAAATTGACACCAATCCAAACTATATGTATTATAGTTTGGGGTAGAAGTCAATATTTTCCTTATTTGTTTCTCAAATTTCTCAAAAACACTGCCTTTTCTCCACTCGTGACCAACTGGGCTCAACACTTGGAAAATTTTCAGTGTTTCCTGGCCCGCCTGAGGGTGTTTTTCGGGGGCTTTAGGAGGCCTTCCCGATCTCCATTTAGGACGTGCGATCTATGGATGGAAAGATATTTGAGTGGAATTTCACTCTCTAGTTGAAGGTTTTGGCTAATTTTGACCTAAGGGTTGTGAAAATCTCACTTTTCTCTCAAAAGGTTGATCTGGAATTTCTGTGTTTTCTTTGCTGGAGTTGCTTCTGAGGACCTCTTTGGGGGACGACCGCGAAATCTCTTCTCTCCCCCCTCGTCTTCTTTCTCTCTTCCCTCGAAAGACCTTGCTTCCGTGACCTTATCCCCCGAATTAAGGGATTTGTGGTCAGCCTTTTGCCCACCTACCAAGCCTGTCAACAGGGTACTTCACCTACTCTTCTGACTTTAACCAATTTTTTAACTTCTGCAGTTGTTGAGTGTGCAGGTTTTGCTGCGATTTTACGGTGCTGTCAGAAGCTTATCTCTGAAAATTTTCGTCCACTTGCACTGCTATATATGGTCTTCCATCACGTGCAAAGATCGGGCTGGTTGGGCAGCTGAGGAGGATATGGTGGGGCCACCAAATTGCTTACTCAGCAACTCCGGATTAAGACCAACTCGTGGACTGAGTTTTGGCTGCTGATTTGAGTGCTTTAATCCACTAATTTGGCTGCGTTTTTTGATCAATTAGAAAGATAATATATAGTAGTTTAAGATCTTGACCATTTTTCACAATTATCGCCACCCAATTTTACAAGAAAGTACCTCAAAGTTGGCCATTTTCTTGCCCGAAAATGCCAAATTCAATGCAATTAGGTCCTTTTTGGCTCAATTTGATTGATTCTGCTTGGCCCAAATTCAATTTCAACTTAATTTATGACCAAGATGATGATTTAAGGGCTCGGGCGCAAATTTTGCAAAATTTACGAATTGGTCCCTCGACTTTTGGAAATTGCATTTTGGCCCCAACTTGCCATTTGAATTCCAATTGACCTCCTGGGCTTGGCTAGTCACATTTAGATCATTGGCCCCAACTTTTTCTTTTCTTTTCTTTTCTTTTTAATCTTTTTTTAATCTTTTATCTTTTTTTTTTTTTTTAGGGAAAATATCTTCATTTTAAATACCTAGATAATATATATGCAATAATTTGGGCAAAAATTAGGTGTCAACAGCTGCCCCCCTTTGGAAGGAAGCTCAAAGAGATTTCTTTCAAAGATAAGGTGACACCTAATGTTTTGTTTTTGTTTTTTGTTTTTTTTGTTTTTTTTGTTTTTTTTTTAAATATCAAAATGAAAATGCAAGTGAGCTTAATGTAAAGAGCGTGATCTAGGGATGTACTTGTGAACAATTTGAAAAGTGTGGTTTAAGGATATACCCACGAACCTTGTGGTTTAAGGCAATCCCACTAACCGTGTGGTTTGAGGTAGTCCCACAAACCTTGTGGTTTAAGGCAGTCCCACTAACCGTGTGGTTTAAGGCAATCCCACTAACCGTGTGGTTTAAGGCAGTCCCACGAACCTTGTGGTTTAAGGCTATTCCACTAACCGTGTGGTTTAAGGCAATCCCACTAACCGTGTGGTTTAAGGCAATCCACTAACCTTGTGGATTAAGGCAATCCCACTAACCGTGTGGTTTAAGGCAATCCACTAATCGTGTGGTTTAAGGCAGTCCCACTAACCGTGTGGTTTAAGGCAATCCACTAACCTTGTGGTTTAAGGCAATCCCACTAACCGTGTGGTTTAAGGCAATCCACTAACCGTGTGGTTTAAGGCGCTCCCACTAACCGTGTGGTTTAAGGCAATCCACTAACCTTGTGGTTTAAGGAAATCCCACTAACCGTGTGGTTTAAGGCAATCCACTAACCTTGTGGATTAAGGCAATCCTACTAACCGTGTGGTTTAAGGCAGTCCCACTAACCGTGTGGTGTAAGGCAATCCACTAACCTTATGGTTTAAGGCAGTCCCACTAACCATGTGAATTGTATGGTTTTAGGATGACCAAGAACCTCTTGAAAACGCATGGTTTAAGGCTAACCCATGAACCCTTTGAAATTGCAAGGTTTGAGGATAATCAAGAACCTTTTGAAAGTGCATGGTTTAAGGCTAATCCAAGAACCCTTTAGAATTGCATGGTTTAAGGATAACCAAGAACCTCTTGAAAATGCATGGTTTAAGGATAACTCATAAACCCTTTGAAATTGTAAGGTTTAAGGATAACCAAGAACCTTTTGAAAAAGTATGGTTTAAGGCTAACCCATGAACCCTTTGAAATTGCAAAGTTTAAGGATAACCAAGAACCTTTTGAAAATTGCATGGTTTAAGGCTAACCCATGAACCATGTGAAATTGCAAAGTTTAAGGATAACCAAGAACCTTTTGAAAATTGCATGGTTTAAGGCTAACCCATGAACCGTGTGAAAATGCAAGGTTTAAGGATAAACAAAAACCTTTTGAAAATGCATGGTTTAAGGCTAACCCATGAACCCTTTGAAATTGCAAGGTTTGAGGATAACCAAGAACCTTTTGAAAAAGTATGGTTTAAGGCTAATCCAAGAACCCTTTGAAATTGCATGGTTTAAGGATAACCAAGAACCTCTTGAAAATGCATGGTTTAAGGCTAACCCATGAACCTTTAGAATTGCATGGTTTAAGGATAACCAAGAACCTTTTGAAAATGCATGGTTTAAGGCTAACCCATGAACCCTTTGAAATACATGGTTTAAGGCTAATCCATGAACCCTTGGAAATGTGTGTGGTTACACGGAGGAACCTCGTCATTCGAGAATATTCTAAAATGGATACTACACATCAAATTGTATTCATTATAACAAGTATTCTAGTAGCGAAAGCATACTAGATGAGGTCAATTTCAACATATGTCATTAGAAACAATATCAAAAGTGTATCGGTAATGAGAAAGCAATGATTGCATAAACAAATCAAACTAATTCTGACAACTTGACAAACTCGCAAAACTGTCATCACGCTCGGATGATATCATTAATCGTCAAATTCTCTTGGGAGAAAAGTCCTTGTCGAAATGACCCTGACTTATGAGAAAGGTTTGTTAAGTATGCCAAGCAAGGATCCCTAGTCAGAAAGGGCTTCTCGCATATCCTCAGGAAAATGGTTGTTTAATCCCATATGTTCATGTGGGAAATAAACTGATCACTCAACCTTACTCTTCCAGTGCGCAAGGCTTTGAATCATTCGCAATAAGTACACATTGACCAATCAAAGAGGTCTTTTAGGAGGACCGTAGTGCAGGTTTGGTCATGGTTTTAGCAATGGATAAGCATCATTGGCTATGAAATAAATTAATCACTGATCGACATCTCCGCCAGGTTTACAAGTCAAGAAACCTTAAGATGAGATAAGACAACCTTACTCTCACTTCTTCGAGCGGCATCTTCTTTAGGAAGTCTTTATTTCCACTTTGAATCATCCCAATCTAAAGAGACTTTGGAAATGGGTTGTAATGTTGTTTCGGGGAAAGGTTCAAAAGGCTTAGCTCAAAAGGCTTAGAACTTTTTTGTCAAAGGGGGATTTGGGAGTTGGTGATTATCATGGCATCATTACCATATCATCCATTTTTTAAAGCACTCAATGTTTAGAATTCAAATTGTCTCGAAAGTCCTTTGACTAATCATCTTAACATAATGGATTTTGCATTTGCAATGATTTTCTTTCCAATGCATGCATTTTTTGCCATTTTTGCTTTCACAGAGATATTCCTCTTGATGCAATTGTTTTTCTTCCACTCCCTCTCCTTTTTTTTTTTTCTGGGCATTGGCCTTGCTTTTACCAGGCACACCGCTTTTTCATGCCCCTTAATTTTCACCTGGCTTTTGTTCTTTTGAACTTTTTGAGCGCTTGGGACTTTCAAGATGCTTTTCATATTCTCATATAAACACCAATTGCATTGGTAAATCATGTGCCCTACCCCAATGTGGGGAGATAATCACCACTCGGGTTTTAGAAATGAATAGTTAGGCTCAACTTGGTTTAAGCAAAGGGTATCGGTGTTTGGGTAGAGAAAAGAATGCTCTTCTTCACCTTGGGATGCTTCGAGCTTCCATAAGAATTCACCTGAAGTTACCACAAAAAGATTTATGCAAGTGAGAGTAAAGAAACTTTTCTCATCTTCCCTCTCCAAATAATGTCAACCCAAACCTCCGTAATTGCCCCATTGTGGGGTGGTTCTTGACAGGGGTATTTTGTAGAAAATTCTTCACATTAAAAGGCTCAAATGGGCTAACTATTGTCACCTTTGTGATGTGTATGATAGAGGAAAGAAATGCCTCTTATCATCTTGATCTATGTACCACTTGCGAATGAATTCATTGACCTTAAACGACACGGGTTTTCTTTTCGCTCGAATCCCGAGTGCTTAAAGGACATGTTTGGAAATGGGTTGCCTTTCCTCATCCTAAGTGTTTCTCGCTTGGCATAAGTAACACCGCCTTTCATTTTTGTTGAGATCATCTGGGTGGATTAATCTCCATATGGAATTTTGATTCAAAATGAGAGATCCATCGAGTGGATGGACAATTTGAAAGTAAAGAAGACTTTTGTAAACTTTGTGGAAAACTTGTTTCTTCAATTTCCATTTTTTGTGCTTGTTTCTAGAAAAACACTAAATGTTCTTTCTTGCAATGAAAATTCTCCATTTGTTTTCCATTTGATTTTAGGAAGAGGGGTACTTACCTGTGCCTTAGTAGTCAGGCGGCCCTTTGGTCAGTTTCACCATTTGGGCAGCAAACAGCAGCATGAACCTATTGTTTTAAGGCTTGAAGAGATTCTCAGGTCTTTGGTCTCATTAGTTCAAGCGCATTTTCCTCCTTTTGCAAAAATAAGAGATGCAAAAGTTTTTATTTATTTATTTATTTATTATTATTTACATGGCAACCTTGTTGCTGTTTCCAGTGGATCGAACCCCGTACCTCTCGGACCCACTTCATTCCCCATACCACCGGGCCGAAGCGCTAGTAGTGTCCATAGGGCGCTTCTTTTTTTATTTAATTGAACCGGCTCTAGAACGACACATATTTTAAGCCAACTTAGGTGACTTTGTCATGTGTTGGCTCCACATGCTTGCTTGGTCGATATGAATTATGCTTAAATCAATTTCTCGAGCTTGTTCCCCAAATACCGACGATTCCTGTCAAACAAGGGAACTACGTCAAATAATGAAGTTAGAGAGGAGCATTTTGGAAACGATACCGAATTACCCTTCCCCTGCAGCTGACTTTAAATGTCTTGTGTTTCCTCTTCATGTGCTTTTGCTCCTCAGGTGTTAACATTTCCTTGAAGATCTTCCTTTCAAAGATGTTATCGAATTCACTCATTCTAAGTGGGCGTCAAAGATGAAAGGAGAGGGGTACTCCTTGTTTCGACATGTGAGGGCATTGCTCCGTGGATATTTTACTCCATTTATTCCATCAAAATGGATGGTTGGGCCTTGGCATGCCTTCTTGGTATAAGGTGTTGCTCCAACGGTCAATGTGCACCTTTTCCTACAAGAGATAGGGCATGTTACTTATATTCCAAAATTGAATTGGACTAATTTAGAAACGATACTCCCTTTTGTGCTGAATCAATTGACTTTGTTTCATCTTGCTTCACGGGTGAGAGCTACTCTACTTCGAGTGACTTGCCCCATTTACCAACTGCAAGTAAAAAGAGACGTAATATGTTATTTTCATTTTCGACATAATTCATTTTAGGAACGGTATACTCCCTTTTACGGCATATCTGATGACTGCGTTCCATCTCGTTTCCTTGGCTATGGAGAGGGATTTGCTTTCATGATTGACAGTAATTCACTTGGCAAATGTCTATTCCATTTGAAATTTTCCCCTTTTAGAAGTCGGGTGACTCAGGCATTGCGTGCCCTCAATCCATTTTATGGCCATCTGCCCCAATTAAAATTTCCTACACATATCGAAACAATGTATTATTTCCACTCTTAGGTACATTAAGTTTAGGAACGAAGTACACCCTTTTTCAAAGTCGGGCGATTCTGCATCTCATCATATCTTTGTGGAAGAAGGGGAGATTGTCCTTATGGTCGAATGTATGCCATATTGAGTTAGATATTGTCATTATGTTGGATTGATGAATCTTCATTTCATTTGAATCTTTCATGCTTTACTTGGTTTCCCGCGTACCCCTTTTAGGCTAGGTGATTTTTCGCCATTTTTGCTGCATCAATGCATTTCCCATTTCACAATCTGTAAGCATGGGTGGCTATGTCAGTTTATGAATGAGTTGTTTTGACTTTTGGAACAAACACACCCTTTTCTTTTAGAGATCGTGTGATTCTGGACCAGGTTGTCCTCCCCATGTAATCTTGTTGCTTGCCAGTAATTTGCCTCACTAAAATCTGCACAAAGTGCAAGGACAAGTCATTCCTAAAATAAATCGAATTTAACTTGAAACGATTACCACCTTTTATTTGAAGGCAACATTTGATGATCGATTCTTGTTTGCGTACATCTACATCTTGAAGTGCTGTCTTGCATACCACCAATAATCATCTCCATACAAGATTGGATGCCAAGAAACCGTTGGAAGTGTAGGGATTGCATATGCTTCTTGTTCGCAACCAACGAAGTAGTTTGTTGCCTTAGAATGTCTACAAATTTCTTCTTCCACGAAGAATGTCAAATTAATATGAGGTCGTCCAGCATGTGGAACTTCATTAGACCAGTAGATTTGTGATCTTCGAGGCCTTGATGATTCTTTTCACACTTAATCACAATGTTTGAATTCATATGTTGTGAAAAATATTCAAGTAGTTCATGGCTCAACCAAATATGCCCAAAAATGAGCATGAATTGGTGCATCTCATGACTTGCTCTATTAGGGAAAGGCCCACACTTTTGTCAATCTTGAACAAAATCGTCATTTTGCCTGTTTGACAAAAATGGATGACTGAGTTAGTTGTTGTGCAAGAAATCCCTATTGGAACGATTACAACCTTACCCCCTCAAAGCATTGTTCTACGGGTCAACCTGCAAAAGCGATCAAGTGAAGAGATAAAGTATTACGTAAGTTCTTCTTAAAAATCATTTTCACACATTTTGAAGCTAAGGCATAAAACTCAGCCCAGATGGTCCGTTTGAAACACTTCAAGTGTTTTAAAGAATATAACTTTTATGAACTCTAATTTCAAAATTAGAAATTGTGAGTTGCATGATTTACAAAAGCATTTGATTGGGTTCACAATCAAAACTCAAAACGTAAAACACGGTTCCTAATAGGAATAATGACAAGGATAAAGTACAAGAAGCTCTTTCGTAGAGGAGCATAATAAGCACAATTATCGTCCTAGCTTTAAAGTCCACTTTTGGCATGGCCAAGCAAGAGGAGTTCAATGAATGGTTGTCACGCATGACCTGCAAAAGGAAGATAATGTCACTACATGAATGAAAAATTGATCTTTCAATAAAGCCGCCTCTTACAATGAAATCAAGGCAACAATACCTTATCCTTAGTATCCACTTATGAGAATTTGGTATTTCGTCAAGATTTTATTAGTAAGAGGAGATTTCATTAAAAGATCGATCCGCGACTATCAATTGAATGCCCACTCTATTCCAAAAGTTTCATACACAAATGAGGCATTGATTTTGAAAGATTCATTTGTAATTTCACTCATGCAAAGGTGAGGTGATTTTTACTTTGAGAAATCAATACACAAAATGTGATTTGAATTTCGAAATGCAACCAAGAATTTTCTTGAAAATTGATTTTAATTTATGCCCCAAAATGTAATCTTGATTTGGAAGAATTTCTATACAAAATGTGACTTTAAGTTCATAATTGAAAATTTAAACAAAAACATATGTTTAGTAGATCATAGGTATTTGAAATGCTTATTTATCAAAAGTGAGTGCCAAGCCTATATTTTCAAGGGCATTCCATTGATTTCGCGAATCTCCAATAAATAAAAATTTCAATCCGAAGTGAGCAAGTAGATGGAGAAATCATACTTACAAGTGGGTGAAGAGACCCTTTTTTTTTTCTAAGTCACATAGACATGCGGATGCAAACTTGTGAGGTTTGACACATAAAGGTGGAGTTCTAAAGGCTTAAGGTCCCCATTTTGATTAGATCAAAAGAGTTTTCCCCACTCGCACTTACGTCGGACAGTTCTCTTTATCATTAACCAAAATGAGCGGGACCAAAAGTGGATAACCATGGGTCATTCCCCGCACGGGTTCCATCTTTTGGCACCTCCTATGGGCTTCCTAGTGCGATCGGGGTTTTAGATTGCAGGTTGTGTGTGTAAATGTGTAGTGCTAAGACAAGTATAAAGGCACACACATCAATTGATATCCAAACAACACTTCAATTTCATCCATATAGGCATACATTCCTACGCCTCCCTACAAAAGAGATGTGTTAACAAACACTCCACCCCTTATTACTCCAAACCTACAAAAACATTTAACACATTGTTAGCGGACTAACCTTGTTTTCCACGCGACTTTGACACGCGCTATCAAATGAAGACCATGTTAGTGAACAACCAACCAAATTATTATGGCCTAAGTCCTCTAAGGTTTGCAACCAAGTCCCCAGCGGAGTCGCCAAGCTGTCACGACCTCTTTTTTCCGTCCGAGGAAAAAGAAGAAAGTTTAGGGGTATTTGCGTAAAGAGGTGGACCAATGGCCCTAGATTAGGCGCGGGCTCTCCCAAGCCCATACCCTGCGCGACGTTGGATTCGTTTTTTAGTTATTAACAACCTATGTAATTCTAGGAGTCGCCACTAGCCTATTGAGGTCGGCTAGAAACCAATCAAGACACGGGAGTGTTGTCTCGATTCATACGCAACCAGATATTTCTAGGAACGGGGACTTGTTTACACCAATGTTTCTATTAGCGCCCTTGCGGTACCACTAACTTGGAAGGTTGTTTATCTAAATGGCCATACAATCTTGATTACCAATTATAATCGTTATGAAACCACTAAGTGTCCATGCAAATGTTTTTGTAGTTTTTTTTTTAATGTCTAGACTAATCCTAACATAATTTAGAAGAGAAATTTACACTCAAAATAATGAAAAGCGGCGCGTAAGTAAACATCCAAGAAATTGAAATGACTTGAAAATAAACGCGGAAAAGGTAAACCCGATACAAGTCGGGCAAATAATATTACATGGCCTTGTTATCACGCCCGGGACAAGACCCCATGAGCAAAATGAGAGTTCAAATATGCATGAAATTACTCTAAATAGTTTTAATCTACACAAAACGGATTATTTACAAAAATGGTTATAAAATACCAAAATAGCATTAAATTAGGAAAATGACATTTTAAAATTAGGAAAATTTCATATATGTCATTTATATCCTAATTTGATGCTATCTAACATTTTTTGATATTTTTGAAATTTTCATATTTTTGTCTTTTTTTAATTATTTTTAAAATAATAATAATAATAATAATAATTCCTTAAACCGATCTATGCTAACATGGTGTAACACAGCACATGAATATCACAATAATCAAGCTCAAATCGACCGTTTCAAGATCGAAGCTTAGTTTGGGCATTTTGTCGAACATTTGGTGTGCATTAAACTATCCCCAATAGTCTCCTCGAGCCATGTTTGCAGCTTTCAATCTCCACCCATAAGCAATCTCATGTGGAACTAAAGTATCAAGATTATACTACCACATGCAAAGAACAAGATTAGATAGAAACCATAGCTAAAACCACACTAGAACCAAGCTAAAATCGTCCTCAAATGCACGGGTTTGAGCTGATTTTGCAAATCTGGGTTTGAACCCAAGTCAAGTAAACATGTTACATGCCCATATTCAAGCCCCAACACTCATCACATACGAGATCTAAGGGAAATGCTACTTAATCCACGTGAAAGTAGGTAACATGGGCTTTTAAATGCAACAAACATCATAGAGAATGAATCACCGAAAAACATCAAAACGACCTCTCCAAGAAGCACACATGCAAAACTCTTGAAGAGATTTCAAACACTTAGAAAATTTCAGCCTCAGAAATCAGTTTTCCGGGCTGGTTTTCCTCTTGATTTTCATGATCAAAACATGCTCAAAATAGAAAATAAGTACATATAGGATGCTTACCTTACTTCCTAGTTTCCTTTTCAAGTGATTCTTGGCCAAGGAAACCGAGAAATTGTCCTCTGGAAGCACGTGGAAGTTGGATTCTTCAACTGGAAATGAGATCTGCAGAAAAGAAGAATTGACAACGAAGGTTTTCGTTGACCTCTAAAATTAGACATCAAGTCGTATCTTGTTGGAAAAATTGACACCAATCCAAACTATATGTATTATAGTTTGGGGTAGAAGTCAATATTTTCCTTATTTTTTTCTCAAATTTCTCAAAAAACACTGCCTTTTCTCCACTCGTGACCAACTGGGCTCAACACTTGGAAAATTTTCAGTGTTTCCTGGCCCGCCTGGAGGGTGTTTTTCGGGGGGCTTTAGGAGGCCTTCCCGATCTCCATTTAGGACGTGCGATCTATGGATGGAAAGATATTTGAGTGGAGTTTCACTCTCTAGTTGAAGGTTTTGGCTAATTTTGACCTAAGGGTTGTGAAAATCTCACTTTTCTCTCAAAAGGTTGATCTGGAATTTCTGGGTTTTCTTTGCTGGAGTTGCTTCTGAGGACCTCTTTGGGGGACGACCGCGAAATCTCTTCTCTCCCCCCTCGTCTTCTTTCTCTCTTCCCTCGAAAGACCTTGCTTCCGTGACCTTATCCCCCGAATTAAGGGATTTGTGGTCAGCCTTTTGCCCACCTACCAAGCCTGTCAACAGGGGTACTTCACCTACTCTTCTGACTTAACCAATTTTTTAACTTCTGCAGTTGTTGAGTGTGCAGGTTTTGCTGCGATTTTACGGTGCTGTCAGAAGCTTATCTCTGGAAAATTTTCGTCCACTTGCACTGCTATATATAGTCTTCCATCACGTGCAAAGATCGGGCTGGTTGGGCAGCTGAGGAGGATATGGTGGGGCCACCAAATTGCTTACTCAGCAACTCCGGATTAAGACCAACTCGTGGACTGAGTTTTGGCTGCTGATTTGAGTGCTTTAATCCACTAATTTGGCTGCGTTTTTGATCAATTAGAAAGATAATGTATAGTAGTTTAAGATCTTGACCATTTTTCACAATTATCGCCACCCAATTTTACAAGAAAGTACCTCAAAGTTGGCCATTTTCTTGCCCGAAAATGCCAAATTCAATGCAATTAGGTCCTTTTTGGCTCAATTTGATTGATTCTGCTTGGCCCAAATTCAATTTCAACTTAATTTATGACCAAGATGATGATTTAGGGCTCGGGCGCAAATTTTGCAAAATTTACGAATTGGTCCCTCGACTTTTGAAATTGCATTTTGGCCCCAACTTGCCATTTGAATTCCAATCTGACCTCCCGAGCTTGGCTAGTCACATTTAGATCATTGGCCCCAACTTTTTTTCTTTTCTTTTCTTTTCTTTTTAATCTTTTTTTTTTAATCTTTTATCTTTTTTTTTTTTTAGGGAAAATATCTTCTATTTTAAATACCTAGATAATATATATGCAATAATTTGGGCAAAAATTAGGTGTCAACAAGGACATTGGTTTAGTTGATAGCCCTATTATCCAAGAGTTTTTGTCCATTCACGTTCGATGCAATGGAGTGATGCTAGGGATGCTACCGTCGCCGCCGCCCAATGCACTGGGTTGGGTGTGATGGCTTGTATGAATGGTGGGAGCTGACATTTTCTTTTTGGGGATAACCGACGCTTGACGATGGAGGGATGTACATGTTTCATATAGGGTCAAGTTCTCTTTTGGGTTATAGCCAAGTATAGTTAAAAATCTTGGCATTTTTGTTGTATCGACCCGAAATGTCCATCGTGAAAATATAAATAAAAGTGAATCGGCTTTGTCTTTTCTTCTGGTGCTTAGTTAGTGTGCATTGCATCATGGTTATTGAAGTGAGAAATTGTGAGATACGTTTATGCTTCCGCTGATGAACTGCGCTGGGACCTTTACAAAAAAAAAATATGGAAAACTATTCTATTGATCAACCACTAAGAACTATGGTTTCACTTAAATTAAAATTTTACCTTATTGGTATGTAGTAGGATGAGTGACAAGTACCTGTGGTGACCCTAACGGATTGGGGGCCGTCAAGGGGTGCCACACTCTGTATCGCCGCCGATCCGCTGTCCCAGCCCCTCCGTCAGCACCGCGTAGACACGAGCGTAGAGAGAGGTGCCTAACACTTGGAAAAATCTTAGGACTCCCGTTGCCTGCCAGGAGGGTATCTTTTCGGGGGGTGATAAGAGGGACTGTGGCGTCACCAGGTGGACGACAGCTACGGCGGAGATGACAGGCTTGACGGTGGAGACAACGAAGACAATCCGTTTATGAGGACAACGAGGACGAGCAACAACGGGTCTATGATGGGGATTTCAGTGGCGGCATAGTTCGAAAAGGGGGGAGACGCGACGGCGACGACACGACTGGTGGTGGTGATGGCTACTGTTACCTGTCTATAGCGAGGTGGCGAATGGTGGCGGTGACAGGGTAGCGACGGCGTCGGGGCTGCGGTGGATGGCAAGTTGCAACGATCGAATGGCGATGGCGCGGGGGTGAAAGCGGATGGCGACGACGATGCAACCGGCGGCGACGGCGGAGGGCACTTGACTCCCAGATCTGGCCTTCTCGCCCTTGGATCTTTAGATATGGATCTCGACCCCTGCTCCTTACCCAATTCGACCCTCTCTCTTCGGGTTCGCTTGTCGTTGGCCTCCCCCGAAGTCTCTCAAAGGGAGGTCGTTCGTGTTCGCGACCGGATTTCTCTCGCGCGCTTGCTCTTTGAATCTCCCCTTAAGTCTCTCAAAGGAAAGTCTCCGAGTTCGCCGTGTCCCTCGACGGAGCTTGTGGCCTGCTATTTATAGGCGAGGGGGGCGGCCAGTCGACGAAGCTTCCACCGGCGGTCTTCGCGCACCGAACGGCCTTCGCTAGCAGAACCGGCATCCCATCCACGCTTATCCAGAGAAGCGTGCTCGGCATTGAAGGTAGCCATTAATGGTGACTGAGATCTGTCATCTCCGGCCGACGTCGGCCTACCCTCCTCGGCCGTAGGTTGTCTTCGAGCGTGTGAGTTGCAGAGGTGGAGGGGGATGAAGAGAGAAGAAGGAAGAAGAAGAGAAGGGGGCCGGTCTTTGGGGCAAAAAATTTGGGCCTGGGCCCAAGAAGGAGAGAGAAAAAGGAGGGGGGCTGGGCGCGAAGGCCCAGCCTAGATGGGCTGCCGATTTTTTTATTTCTTTTTTTTTTATTGATTTTTTTTTTGTTTTTGTTATTTGTTTTGTTTATTATCTGAAAAAGGAAAAATAAAAGAAAATAAGACCTAATTAATAACCTAATCAAAATTTAGGTGTCAACAGCTACCCGTCTTTGAAGGTGAGTTCGCAGAGGTTGCATTCAAAGACAAACCTGATACCTAAATTTTGTCTATACATATGTAATAGGTTATATTTTATTTGGGACACAATGTCCTATGCAGAAAATAAGAAATATTACACATACTAAGACAAATAAGAAGATACCGTTGTTACTTACCGGGAGTGAGTGAGATAAGGTGTGAACCCTGAGTTTTGGCAAGTATCAAGGCGTCATCTTACCTGTTGTATGAGGAGATTGGTTCTCCAAGACCCAAACCATTCTTTGATCGCCTATTGGAGCAATAAGTGATTTGTCTAGGGCCCGAACCTTTCTTCGGTCGCCTTGATAGGGAATTGCCTTCCCAGGACCCGAACCTTTCTTCGGTCGCTTGTTAGAGCAATAAGTTGGTTTGTCTAGGACCCGAACCTTTCTTCGGTCGCTTGTTAGAGCAATAAGTTGGTTTGTCTAGGACCCGAACCTTTCTTCGGTCACCTGTTAGAGCAATAAGTTGTTTGTCCATGACCCAAACCTTTCTTTGGTCCCTTTGATGGGAGATGCGCCAACCTTTCTCAGGGCATCTGCTTGTTGGGAGATTGTACTTGGATGATCACAAGTACAAACTCTTGGAGGATACTTGGATGATCACAAGTATCGAAGGGGTACCTGGACGTTCACAAGTACAAACTCTTTGGGGATACCTGGATGATCACAAGTATCGAAGGGGTACCTGGACGATCACAGGTACAAACTCTTTAGAGATACCTGGATGATCACAAGTATCGAAGCGGTACCTGGATGATCACAGGTACAAACTCTTTAGGGATACCTGGATGATCACAAGTATCGAAGGGGTACATAGATAATCACAGGTACAAACTCTTTGGAGATACCTGGATGATCACAAGTATCGAAGGGGTACCTGGACGATCACAAGTACAAACTCTTTGTAGATGGAATATCGAGGACGTACCTGAGATATTCGTAAAAGTCTCCTTCCTCCTGGTAATTGGGAATATCGAGGACGTACCTGAGATATTCTTGAAGATCTCTTGCCTCCTGGTAGTTAGAATATCGAGGACGCACCTCGGCTATTCATGAAGGTCTCTCAACTCCCGCTAAAGGTGAATACTGAGGACGTGCCCCGCATTTTCCTGAAGGTCTCCCACCTCCCGGCAACATAAACTTGAATGTAGCACAAGGCTTACTTGGATGGCCGTAGGTGCACAACACAGTGGAATGCTCGAATAGCTACTAGTATTCAACGATGCAATTTTGAGGACAACTCGAACAAATCGAGTGTCACGGAAAGGGAGTATTTGAACGGTGGCCGATACTAAAAAACAAGAAGATACCTGGACAGTCCCGAGCATCCAAAATCTAAAGACAACTCGAACAGGTCGAGTGTCAACAAAGGGAGCACCCGACAAGAGGTGGGTACTAAAAAACAGGGGATACTTAGACCATTGCAAGCATCCAAACTCAGGGGACAACTCGAATAGGTCAAGTGTCAAGAAGAGAGTACCTAGACAGTGGTAGATACTTTAAGACAAATGGGGATAGAAGTATGCTTACCTAGCAATATCTCTGATCTCTAAGAGTATGTCTGCTATTTGCACAATATGCACACATGATTGTATATGCTGTAAATTCATGAATTTAAATGTGATTCATGCATGACAACTTTGTCCACTTTGTATCATTCGAATTCCACTGGAGAATATTTTGAAATACAACCTTTATTCAGAATGTAGATGTCTTGAGCAGGCCAGATGAGCGACTTTCAATCTGAAAGGACTTTTCGCTCACTCTCATGGAAAATGCTATCCTGACCATTGATGCAGGATTTATAGAGACCACACTATCTCACTGTCATCATGTCAACAAGGGTCCAAGTATTCTCGCAAGTGGTACAACTTTACCAATGTGAGAGGTCTTTGTTGAAATTGTGATGAAAACTTGGTCAATGGCTCATGAATGAAGTGACGCACAATCATCTCTGGGTTTGCAAGTCAAGAATCCTACGAAAAGAGATAGAGTAATCTTGTTCGTACTTCTTCGAGCGATGTTTATAGACATATGAAATCCTACGTTAATTGAAGCACCCTAGTCTGAAGAGACTTTTACAATGGGACGCAACGTAGACTTTGACTAATGTAGAGCTGGTGATTGCCTTGGCATTTGTCACTGGTCTTTCTTCTCACTGTTAGATAGAGGCTCTATCAATCAAACCACTACAACAACTTCTCTTTGGAATATTTGTGACTGGGGGGCATTGGCCTTGCTTTTACCAGGCACACTGCTTTTTTCATGCCCTTATTTTTTATTCCGGTTTTTCATTTATGAGCATTGACCTTGCTTTTACTAGGTACACTGTTTTTTTATGTCCCTGTTTTTTTTTTTCGGTTTTGTTGCTTGAGGAACTGCTCTAGGCAAGTTCAATCGAAACACCGTTATTAGACTCTTGAGTCTTCATCTTCAGTAGGCACTCTAGGCTATATTGCTTAAATGGCAATAACTTCTGCTTTGCCTCCATGTGAGGTTGAATTTACAGACTCAATTGAGTTGTACAATGGATACAAGTGCATAGAGAAGGAATTGCTCTTCATCATTCTAAGGCACTTAAATTAACACGAGTGTTCATATGCAATAATGACACCCGAAGATTGATGCAAGTGTGAGCAAGAAAATTTCTATCTCTCTCCTCACCTTGTGATGCTGCTTCGCCTCCGATCTACCCCAGTGTGGGGTGGTTCTTGACAGTGGTAGGACAGAAATTTCACCAGTGTATGGGGCTCAATGGGGTGAACGATGGAATGCTTCTCACTATTTTGGTTATCATACCATTCGCAAGAGAACTCTTTACCCCTGCAGTCATGGATTCTTCTGCACTCATCTCACAAGTGTATAGATGGGGGATTGTGCGTAGGATATAGCTTGCTTGTCATCATTATGACGTACGTCATCCAGCATGCTTAATCAATCTTGTATTCTTCACTTAGCTGTCTATTCTAATAATCCTCAATGGAATTAGTGACTTAGACAGACAAAATCATCATGCATAATTCATCTGGAAATGACATGCAACATTTTGATTATGATGAAGTTTGAACTCTTCAAAACAAGTGAATGATTTTGACTTAAAAAATACCCTATTGACAACTTTAGGAGTTAACATAATGGTGTTTCCGAATATGTTAAATTTTGAACATCAAAAGGGTTATTCGCAAATGGGTGTCGATGATTGCCCCTATTGATTAGGGATATGACACATGAAGGATCAGTCGGGGTTGGCGATCTGATCGGGCATCTATGCTTTTTCCCTCAGGATGCCGTTTCGCTTAGGAGAGCTTATCAGAGTTTTACATGTCTTTCCTTGATTTGTTATATGCATTTTTTACGGTCAAGTGATCCTGCAACAGATAAAAGGGATCATGTTAGTCAGAAACTCTTTGAAGAGTCGAATAACTTGGAAGCGATACAACATTACCCTTCACTGGATTGGATGGACCTAAAGTGCAAGTGGGACACGAAGTCCTATGTCTTTTGCTTCGTTAGGTCATATGCTCTCTCGTAATTTGCAAGTGCAAGAGAAGCAATTTTTTTTTTCTTACCAAGCAGCTAACTGCTGCGTCACGGCGAACCCCCGACTTCGGACCGTTTTGCTTCTTCTCGGATACCACTCGGCTAGAGGCGCTGACGGCGTCCGTGGGGCGCTTCTTTTTTATTTAATCAAACCGGCTCCTGGACGACACGCCCTTTCATATCAAGTTAGGTAAATCGATATGGATCATTTGATTTGCCCAAATTAACCATTAAGCTTGTTTCTTGAATCCTATGGTTCCTGTCAATAGGAGAAAATATGCAAAAGTGAGTTCATATACTGGGAGTATTGGAAACGATACCAAATTACTCTTCCTCAAAGTTTATATTTGCTGACTCCTAGGGATATTTGAATGTCGATGACAGCCTTTCCGTCTTGGCACAATTTGACATTTCTTTCGATTGGCCTTCCTCACTCATGGCCATGTATGCATGATTGATGGTTGTCGATTTATCTTCAATGCCTTCCTTCTGTGGAATTTTTCTTTTGTCTTTGACTATATGGCCATTGGGCAAAGTCATATACCTCAAGCTTTTATGGAATCTGAGATGGACAATCAATATCTCCAATTCTCTTATGGCAATTACTTCTTGGGAGAGCATGCGTCTGGAACACGAAGTGAGGTTTTTAAGCCCTTAGTCATCATTTGAAATAAGGGGCTAGAGACTATCTCAACTGTCTAGATTTTCTCCGTATTGACAGTGGTCAATTCAAAGGAAGAGAAGAAATTCATTTTATGTGCTTCTTGGCTTGTCGAAGCCGGAAATCCCATTGATGAAACCGTAGCATTTAGTTGCTCAGGCACGTTGTGGGGAAAAGATATTGCTCCGACTTGAGAAGGAGTTGGGCAGGAGTAAGGTGGAGTGTACAGAGCTCTTGGGGATGGCTTGATTTCAACCGTATGCATGTACCCATTACGTCCTATCTTTTGTTTCCTGTAAATAGAAGAGAGAGGACATCATTTACAAAATTATATTCAGAGAATAAAACTTACCTTCTTTGAAGTGGGATGATCTTTTCTATTTGCCCTGCTGCCTTGCTAGAATAGTGTCTTTGAATTCGGCGAGTTCACATGATGGGCGAGCTTCAAATGCCCCCTGTCACACTAAGTCAATGAGGATGGTGATGATATTCTGAGACACAAAGTGAGTAAGTAAGAAAGAAAAATATGATTAAATTTATCATCCTGTTCAAAAGCTTTTGGTGATGAAATATTTTTGTTTTCAAAAGTATATATCTTTGGAGGGAAAAAAAGCATGAGGAAGCCCAGCCCTCAGTATTCTCCTTGGATGATATTTTCTTTTCATGGTTGGATAGCATCACCGGGCTGGTTTGGGATACCGCCTCATGCTTTCAAAAAAAAAATTAGAACGGTACATTAGATTACTGGAATGGAAAATACAACAGTAGCTCATTGGACAGGATAAGAAACATGAAATTATAAAAACAAGCAACACCCATGAAAACTCCTATGAAAAGGAGCACTTTGATAGTGTTGATTTTGAAATCAAGGGCCTTTGAGTTCCTCGCCTCTAGTAGACTCGAAGTATTCGCATGAGAGGACCACTTCATTGAAGCTACGGAAATGCAACCCATGCAACCAATAGCGATGCTTGCGGGGTAAAGCTCCTATGAACAGTTTTATCATTTCTTCTTCGGCTAGCTAAGGGTAGGTTTGCATCATAAAAGCTTCCCACCTCCTTGCATATGCTCAAAAATCCTCCATTGGTCTTCTTCTAAAGTGATCCAAGTTCTCACAAGACAGTTCAGCTCCAATCTGGTGCTAGTACTGATGCAGGAATGTGGAAGACAGCTCATTCCAATCTCTCATGAGGCTAATATCTATTATGACGAATCATTGCAATGCAGACCCTGTAAGACTTTCTTGGAAGGCCTGAGTTGTGAATGACATCGGGCCATAGTACCGACTCATTTCAACATGGAGGTACTGCAAGTGGGCCACAGGGCAAGTCGTGCTGTTATACTTACGGAGATTATGTATCCACATTTCTATGGGGGTCATGATCCTATGAGGGCAAGACGAGCCTGGTATGTCTTGGTTAGGCCATTGGTTTTCCCACTGCATATTCATTGTAGTGGTGAATTTTTCTATTTCAGGGAAGCTGGACTCTGCCGGGATTATCCCATTGCTTTCTTTTGGGTCAAAATCACCAAATGAGGATGAGGCATTTAAGCCATTTTCATGGTCAGGTGATAGGCTTAATACTTCATTAGGATCGTAATGGATAAAGACGTATATTTCCTCTTCTGACGAGCCTTCATCCCCGGGTGAGAGTAGGAAATAGTTATACGATGAATCGTCAGTTTCATTGTCGAAATAACGCTGGAAGTCTTTGGGATTGTATTCTAAGGACGGGAAGTCTTCAATTTTGTCCTCTAGGGGATGGTAGCCTTCAAATCTGTATTCGTGGGAATGCTCGAAGCTTTGGTGCGGTGGCTCGTCGGCAGATGCCGAATTGATCTGCTTAGGCTTTCTTTTCTTGGCTTCTGGTCCAGACCTTTTGAGTAAGGCCTTTCGTTTTGCCAGCTCGATTAGAGTTTCACTGTCTGATTCACTTTCTAGGTTGATAGGAGTTGGTACTCTTTGGACCCGAGCTCTTGGAGTAAGCTTGGGGAGTTGTTCAGTCGTGCCCCATTCTTGAACAGGCTCTGAGTCTATGATCTCGTACAAAGGCTCCTTGCCTTTCCTAATGGGGAATTTTCTAGTAACATGATGTTGCTCAGCTGCCCATTTATTATGCAAGGTTTCATTGACACGCTTCTCTCCTATCTTAACAACTAACGGCTCATCGTGTTCTGCGATAATTGGCTCTTTGTAGGGCAAGGCGTTGTTAGGGATGATGTCAATATCATATTCTTGGTGGAAAACATGAATTAGTTTCCCCCAAGTCTTAAGGGGACTAATCTTCCTAACAATGTACCATCGCAAGGCGGGGCCAGTCAAGCTTGATTGGTACGATTGAATCATCCTTCGGACCAGGTAGGCCTGCAAGTAGGTCTCTGGGCGGGAGGTATCAGCATACCTTTCGCATTCAGGTGCTTTGAGTTTTTCAGGGATCTCAATGTCGGCGTAATTGGACAGGTCCATGGTATTCTGCCCCGGCAGTTGGTTTAACTTTTTCATGATCTTTCCAAACTGTCTATGGTGTTGGTTATTCTCCGGCAAACTCGCGGGTGTCGTGACGGTGCTTAAAGCAACTATGGATTTGGGCTCAGCTTGAGTGGATTCCATTTGCCTCAAGAGTTATCGAAGGACAATGGACATTTGTTCTACGCCGTATTCAATGTTGGCAAGGCGATTTTGTACATCATTCTGATTGGGCCCTATCACATGAGGCCATTCGTAGCTGGCTGATAGTTCGCGATTCATAATTACATGTCGTTGCGAGAATAATGAATGAGCACGAAAGTAAACAAAGATTAACCAATGGAAATGGTCTAATTGTTTTTTATTTATCAAAAGGGGATTTTATAGATTGCAGAATTCTGACATCTCAAAGTTGAAATTAAAATGACAGAAGGAAATACTAGATATTAAACAAAAGTCCATAAACAATGGGACAAAACTTTCACAATATTAACATTAGGGGGCACATGACTGCTATTTTATATGCGATGGGGAGCCTTGTTCTTGCAAAGGTGTTTGCTTTCTTGGACCGGCTCTAAGGTGAGTATCTAGCCCATTCCCAAATCCCTTTCCATAAGCTCTGTTTGCTCGTGCTGACTGATCTCACTAATTTGGTGAGGGACCAATGGCTTCAACTTTGTTGGAATACAATGGTTGTTGATGTAGGACTCGGAGACATGGTGGGCTTTTTCCTGTCCCTCAAGCCTTTCAGGAACCACGATTCTTTTGTGATGGCACTTGCTCCAAGTTTTCTCGATAATGGCAATCTCGAATACGTAGTCACGGCTTTGATGGGTAAAATGGAGTAGATGTTTTTTTCTCCTGGAAAGCGGTGGGATCTCCTGAAGGGCTCCATACTATCGGGCCACTCTATATGGGTAATAAGGTGTGCCGCCGGTGAGACTGAGCAATGGAATTGGATGGCTATGTTTGTAAGCAAAGCGAGCTCTCTTTTCATGAAACCAACCAGCACACCATTGGGATGTGTCAGAAGCGGGGTCTCTTAAGAAATTTATCCAATTAAAGCAGCTTTGGTTGGGAATATACGGTTCTAGGATCACAAATTTCTATAATGGATTTTCAAAATCATTTTCGGACGATTGCATGAGGCATCAAAATTTGCTTAGGTGAGAAAAGAACCAAACCTGCAAAATTTCCGTGGAGGCCCGCATGATTTTTTCCGTTTTTTCTTTAAAACAATTAAGAGACAAGAACGTTTCGGCTAAAATCATGCTGACACAATTTTGCCCTCTTAAGACCTGATCAACCACCCATGCCATTGAGGGACTTATGGTGTTTCTTTGATGGGGAAAAATGATAAACCCAAAAAAGGCTAGAAGGAAAATTTCAATTTTTTGGGTCATAGGTTAATTTTCAAAACAGGCAATCAAAAATGCTAGTGGGTAGGTATTATGGTTGCTTTCAAGAGTTTGCCTCACAACATGGACTTCAGTTCTGAAAAGTCATGTTAACCCACGCAACGGGTCAATGCCTGTTAGTGATCTAACAAGTCGATTCTCAAGAGACTTTCCAGTGATGATGCTGTGTTCCTTTAGAGTTAGGGTTAGCTCGAACCCACTGAACAAAAAAGTTGATTTCTTCCGGCACTAGAAATGTGCCATGGCCCGCAAGACAAAGATTTGGAACAATGGTAGGAGGTGACCAACTTTGGCTTTCACATGCTCCTGGAAAAACTAGTTCAATTGACCCCACCATCAAGAGCTCCGCTTTGGGAGTGGGAATAAACTGGATATTGTCTTCTCACATCGCATATAAATTGGGACTCGAAAAACCTACCCTAAATTTCCATGGGCCAATAAAAAAGACTAAGTAAAAGTAAAGAAATTACTTTTGCTTTTTAAAGAAAAATGGCAAGCACAAAGACATGCGCATGGGACATGTGGCTCGATTTCTAACTGAGAAGGTTTGTTAAAATTAAAAAGGTATCAGCCCATCCCAGTCTCGCATTAGCAGCATACCCTCTTAACCTCGGCTAAAGAAATTTGGGGAAAAGAAAGGCAACCTCATGACGCAGTCTCGTGTCCGAAGCCGTATCTTTCTTAACACCATCCTAGAAATCCTACGGCAGCCCAGGTCCGGCGGCTGGGTTGTGTGTGCCATGTGTAGTGTTTAAAACAGTAAAGCATGCACAATAGTTTATAATCACATGACAATCTATTTTAAGCAATATTTAAAAAACTTCTAAGCTACTGATCTGCATAAAAAAACAAAAACAAGTTAGTAAAGTGTTTAAACAGGATAGAATGGCCTAAGTCCTCAAATGTCCCCAGTGGAGTCGCCAAGTTATCGCGACCTCTTTTTTTCGGCACCCGCAATCGGGTACGGGCACCTAAGGAGGCTAATGGCTCGACTGAAACTAGTTATGCCCGGACTCTCCCAAGTCCAAAAATTCACGACTTTAATAGTCTGAGTTTTTAACCTGTAAATCAATTTTTAAAATGGAGTCGCCACTAATAGATTTGGGGTTGGTTGATTAGAAACATTCACTCCTGCACAACTAGAGAAATTAGGATCGGGGACTTGATTACACTAGTTAATCACTAATGCCCTTTCGGTACCTAATCTTGTTTAAACCTTGGGGTTTTTTGGACATTCGAGGGATTTTCCATGCAATCTGGGGAGAAAAACATTTTTTAGGTATTTTTTTCATTTTTTGGACATAAAATAGATTTTTGGATTTTTGGTATTTTTAGAAAATAAAGTCTTTTTGGCTTTTTAAGAATTTTTTTGGGCTTTTTCATGAATTTTTGGTTTTTTTTTTTTGGATTTTTGGCATTTTTTGGAAAATATGATTTTTTTATATTTTCGGAAAATAAAATAAAAATTAATATTTTTTAAAATATTTTTCGGTTTTCTAGAAATTAAAATATTTTTTAATATTTTTCGAAAATAAATTATTTTTGATTTTTTAAATTAAAATATTATATAAAATAATATAAAAGCCAATCCGGGTCAGATCTGCGGGTTGGGTTCGACCCGAGCCGACGACCCGAAACGTAGACGGGCTCGCTACGTAGGCTTGACTGGTTTATTTTATTTTATTTTATTTAAAAAAAAACTCCAGGCCCAAAACCAAAATAGGCCCACTTTTATAAAAACCTCAGCTCGAAACTACCCGGCCCACGTGCACAACCCGGCCCGGGGAAACCCTACCCGGAAACAGGGAAACCGGGTCGCGACAGACCCGCGAATCGAGCCGGTTCTCGGCCTCCTCTACCCCTTGCTCCCTCCCGACGCTGATAAGAGGGATTGTGGCATCACCGGGTGGACGGCAGCTACAGCGGAGACAACGGGCTTGACAGCGACGACGGTGGAGACGACGGCGACGATGGTGGAGATGACAATGCCAATCTGTTTATGAGGACAGCGAGGATGAGCGACAACGGGTCTGTGATGGGGATTTTAGTGGTGGCATGGTTCGAAAGGGGGGGAGACGCGACGGCAACGAGACGACCAGTGGTGGTGACGGCTTCTGTTACCTATCTGTAACGAGGTGGCGAACGGTGGTGGTGACAGGGCAGCGACGGCGTTGAGGTTGCGGTGGATGGCGAGCAGCAATGATCGACTGGCGATGGCGCGGGGGTGAAAGTGGATGGCGATGACGATGCAACCGGCGGCGGTGGCGGAAGGCACTCGACTCCCAGATTTGGCCTTCTCACCCCTAGATCTTCAGATCTAGATCTCGACCCCTGCTTCTTACCCAATTCGACCCTCTCTCTCCGAGTTCGCTTGTTGTTGGCCTCCCCTGAAGTCTCTTAGAGGGAGGTCGTTCGAGTTCGCGACCGAATTTCTCTCGCACGCTTGCTCTTTGAATCTCCCCTGAAGTCTCTCAAGGGAAAGTCTCCGAGTTCGCCGTATCCCTCGATGGAGCTTGCGGCCTACTATTTATAGGAAAGGGGGCGGCCGGTCAATGAAGCTTCGACCGCTGGTCTTCGCGCATCGAACGGCCTCTGTTGGTCGAACTGGCATCCCATCCACACTTATCCAACGAAGCGTGCTCGGCATTGAAGGCATCCATTAATGGCGCCTAAGATCTGTCATCTTCGGCCGACGTCGGCCTACCCTCCTCGGCCGTAGGTTGTCTTCGAGCGCGTTTGTTGCAGAGGTGTAGGGGGAAGAAGAGAGAAGAAGGAAGAAGAAGAGGAGAAGGGGGCCAGGCTTTGGGGAAAAAAAGTTGGGCCTGGGCCCGCAAAGGGGAGAGAAAAAGGAAGGGGGTTGGGCACGAAGGCCCAGCCCCGATGGGTAGCCGATTTTTTTTTCTTTTGTTTTTATTGATTTTTTGTTATTTTTCTTATTTGTTTTGTTTATTATCCGAAAAAGGAAAAATAAAAGAAAATAAGACCTAATTAATAACCTAATCAAAATTTAGGTGTCAACAGCTGTCCAAAGTGCCATTTTGAACTTTGTCTTGATTGCTGCCAAGAAATTCGTCAGGGGAAAGTTCCTTCTCATGCTGAAGTGAAGTTTCAGTACAAGAACAAAGGCAACGACTATGTTCATAGTGGAGAGCCTGTGGCAATTCATGACATGGATCCGGTGCCACAGATGGAAACTTCTCAAAATCTTGTTGCTCAATCCATTTAATGGAAAGCTAACATGGACGGGAGCGTCAATTGCGCTCGGAGTGAGATGGGTGGATGTGGTAATCATAAATTAGAGCTTAAGTGCATGCATGCTAACTATTGGATAAGAAGGCTTGAGTTGCGAGCAAGAAACTTGCTGAAATTTGGCAAATTCGAACATATCACTCAGAAGCATGATTGCTCTGAAACTAGGGATAAGATGCCAAAAAAAGCCGCATGGAGAAACTCCGCTGACGATTACTTATATTCCAGCATCAGGTGCAGTATTGGATGAAGAGAAGCTGAGGTTGGGACACCTGGAGTGCCATAACTTAGCACGGAGGGACACTTAAGTGCCATAACTTTAAAATGGTACACTTGAGTGCCAATATCAGAATAAAATGGGACACTTAAGTGCCACTCGGCGAAAATCCGGCCAAATGACTGACGTGGCCATTTTCCGGCAAGTTTGGTTCAAAACGGTCTCGTTTTGCATGCTGACGTGGCAGTGAAAATGCAAAAACGACGCCATTTCTTGTTTACGTGTAAATAATAATATGAAAATTAATTAAATTAGATTTAAAATTGATTTTATTTAAAATATTCAAAAATTTTAAAAAATTAAGAAAAATTCAAAAGTTTTAAAAAATTAAGAAAATTTAAAAAAAAAGGGGAGGGGGAGGTCGAAGGGCGGGCGAGGGCGAGCCCTCGCCGCCGCCGCCTCCCTGCCGTCACCGGAAAAGGCTGGCGACGGAGGGGGGAGGGTTGGCCAAGGTCGCGGGCCCCCGGCCGACCAATGGGGAGGGCTGTGAGCCCTCACCGGATCGCGGCGAGGGCCGCGACCCTCGCCCTAGATCCGGGCGAGGGCTCGAGGCCCTCGCCGCCAGCCGACCCTCCCCACTCGTCGCCGGCCCTTCCCGCGATGGCGGGAGGCGGCGAGGGCCCGCGAGCCCTCGCCGGATCCGGGCGAGGGTCGCGGCCTGCGCCTAGATCTAGGGCAAGGGGTTGCGCCCTCGCCCGATCCGGCGAGGGCTCACGGGCCCTTGCCGCTTCCCTGCTGCCGCCAGGAAGGGCCGGCGATGGAGTGGGGAGGGTCGTCCGCCTCGCCGACCCCGGCCAGGGACCGGCGACGAGGGCTCGCAGCCCTCGCCGTCGGTCGGCCGGGGGCCGGCGACCCCAGCTGACACTCCCCCCTCCATCGCCGGTCCTTCCCGGCGACGACGGGGAGGCGGCGGCGGTGAGGGCTCAGCCCTCAGCCACCCCTTCAACCTCCCCCTCCCCTTTTTAAAAAAAAAATTTAAAAATTTAAAATTTTTTGAATATTTTAAATAAAATTAATTTTTAATCTAATTAATTAATTTTATATTATTATTTACACGTAGACACAAAACGGCGTCGTTTTTGCATTTTATCCGCCACGTCAGCACGCAAAACAATGCCATTTTGGACCAAACTTGCCGGAAAGTCGCCACGTCAACCGTTTGACCGGATTTTCGCCGGAGTGGCACTTAAGTGTCCCATTTAACTTTAAAACTAGCACTCAAGTGTACCATTTTAAAGTTATGGCACTTAAGTGTCCCTCCGTGCCAAGTTATGGCACTTGGGTTGTACTTCTGCCAAGAGAAGCTTCTATGCTTCCGAAGTCACTGGATTAAAGTTGAACCTATCATAGTTCAAAATGTTTTAGAGTGGACCCCTGGTTTGAGCTGGGAACCCATGGTAATGCAGCGTGCATTATGTGAAAATAAGGATTCAGCATCTGGTTCAAAATCCAAAGTCAATGCCATTGACTGCCTAGCTGCTTGCCAAGTAAATATCATTATGCCAGCTTTAGTTTTTCAAATAACATGTAAGGACAAAATTACTTGTCCATGTACTCAGGATTCTTATAAGTGCAAGAGATATTGGGAGAAAATGTGTTAGGAAAATTTAGTAAGTACTCACCATAAATGTGTCAACTGAAAATATTGACAATCATATCATCTTTTTCTACAATCTATCTGGAAACTTGTTGTTTTCTTTTCCATGCATTTAAGATCATCTTTGATCATACCTAGAACGTTTTGTTTATGGCAGTTGATTGAACTTTCAGGTGGACATTAGGTGCTAAAGCTAAAGGACTGGCTTCCTTCAGACAAGTTTGAGGATCTTTTGCCACGCCATTGTGAGGAGTTCATAGCTGCACTGCCATTTCATGCCTATACCAACCCTCGATCTGGCTTCCTCAACCTGGCTACAAAGTTACCACCAAGTGTCTTGAAGCCAGACATGGGACCGAAGACCTATATTGCCTATGGTTTTGCAGAAGAGCTAGGAAGAGGTGACTCTGTGACCAAGCTTCACTGCGATATGTCAGATGCGGTGCGCCTTCTTCAAGAAGTGTTGCATGAATCACTGAATGTTTCATTATCATCATGACTTTGTTACCAAGCATGAAACATGTATAAGAAAAGCATGAATGAAAGTGCTCGACAAAACAGCAGAGAAATTGTGTTGCCATAAGCATGATTGAGAGGTGAAAGTTGTTGATATTGTCCAGTACAGTATTCACTTCTTTCCAGATATGAAGGAAAATTCCAAGCACCGTCCACCAAAATTAGAACGTACTATAGTGGTTAGGCAGTAGATGGCACAGCTTAGATGTGAAGATGCATTGCATTTATTAGGAATGAGGTGATGGCATGCAAATAGATATTTGTCATGATCAAACACACCACTTGCATGCGTTGGGTTGACTTCCCTCCCTCTTTACCCGCGTGGCAGGTGAATATGGGCCGGTTGAAATGGGATTTTTCAATTAAAATTCAAACTAGGCTCAAATCATAGAATTAAACCAAATTTTCCCCCTTAGAAACTAATCAAAACCTATACTCACTAAAACCAGATCTAGCCCATTAATACTAAACCCATATTGAACGTAACTTCCTGTCACATTGGCCCTGTTCGTTTCACCAAAGGATAATTTTTAGAATGGAAAATTTCAAATAAGGACCCAAAGTGGCCTCATTTTTCCAAAAGATAACCTAAAGTGGAGTCTATATCAAATAAGGCCTCAAAGTAGTCATTTAGTCTAAAACAATGACCTGACTTGATGGCCGGCGAACAGATGCATTTTCAATGCATATTCCGGCAACCTATTCTAGGGTATTTTTGTCCAAAAAACAATACTCCTTTCATTTTCCTTCTCTTGTTCATCTTCTTCTTGATCTACCAATGGATGTCATGTTCATCGTCTTCTTCATTGATGTTGAAGATAGGCAGTGCCCAAATCAAGAACATTAGAAGTAATTGCGTCTTCTTCTTCTTCCTCCTCTTCGTCGTCGCTTCCCTCGCACAGAGCAACCTGGACATGCTCCTGAAGCTCAAAACCGCCATGGTCGGGCCTCCCTCCACTGCCATCGGCAACTGGGTTGACTCCTCCTCCTCCTCCTTGCTGCCACCCTTTCCACATTGCTCATTCACCGGAGTCACGTGTGATGTTGGCTTGTGGGTCATCTCTCACAACATCACCTCCGTCAGCATCTTGGGCTACATCCCACCCGAAAATCGGCCTTCTCCATGACCTTGTTAACCTCACGCTCGCCACTGACAACCTCACCGAGACCCTCCTGCCAAAGCTCAGCTACCCCACCTCCCTCTGATTCCTCAACCTCTCTGGGATCTTCCCTAGCAAAGTCCCGCGGCGATAACCTAGCTCGAAGAACTTGACTTGGGCAACAACAAGTTCACGGGGCTGCCGCTGCAAGAGGTGGCGGGGCTGAAGAAGCTGAAGTGGCTCAATCTCGCTAGCAATTGCTTTACCAGCAAGATACTAGAGGTCTGCTCGGCGATGGAGAAGATGAACAAGGGAAAAGGAAAACAAAAAGAGAATAATTTTTGGACGAAAATACCTAGATTAGGTTACCTGGAATACACATCGGAAATGCATCAATTCACCGGCCAGCGAGTCAAGTCATTTTTTTAGACTAAATGACTACTTCGGGTCCTTTTTTGAGATTTTCCATTTTCAGAAGAAATTTTTTTTTCGGATTTTTTGCAAGCCACTGTTTGCCTACAATGTGTGGGAACCATGGCTTTCATGAGACTTTGACCTATTGTCATGTCTATTAAATATACGTTATTCATCTGTAAATTTGCCCTCACATCCTTCATAATTACATCACTTACTCTTAGGGAACGACACTTGCATAGAACTACGTGATACATCTGTGCGCCCGCAAGTTCAGTTTATGTAAATTATGATCACTGTTTGAAATATGACCGTCTTTTTACCTAGCTTTTCCGGTATTGCCTTAGAACCATGCCAAAAGCTCCTGATAAAGATGTTATTTGACTATGCGATGATTGTCAACCTATGCTTATAAAACTCGATACCTTTAAGGAAAGTTGCACTTTCAAGGATAACTCAGAGATTACAGAAGATTTGACAAACATTCCTAAAAAAAGATTGGATAAGAAGAAGAGGAGGACTAGGAACTGGAAGTGGACAAGGGTGAAGGATAGAATAAAGAACAAAGTGCGCTAAAAAAGGATGAGGAAGGAGGCAAAACAGAGAACTCCATTAGAAGCGTCGGACAATTTTGTATAATTTACTAGCAGTTCTCTCTTTACCTTTGAGTCCATTCATTCGAGTGTTTCCTCGGTGCTTTGTACAGAAATTTGATCTTCATTGTCGCTTTCAGTTGTTCGTCTTTGTTGGGACCTTCCGGTTTTGGCATTTATTTTTGTGCTTTGAAGTAATTTTTGAATTTCGAATTTTTATTTACTTAGTCTTATGCGAAATTGCCGAGCTCCTGCTAAATTGACTTTGGGGCTGCTTCTTCAAATGATCGGGAATGTGTGCATGGCTTTCAATGGGCGATGGTGAGCTAGGAGGTGTCGGCGTCAACGTCGAGAGTGGCTAGTGATGAAGGTGGTCAGTAGAGAGGGACTGGCGAGATCTTAGCCCCTGTGCCTTCAAGACGAAGATGAAGAGTGTTGGTATAATTAGGATTTCTCACTGCGATTTTGAGAGGGATGAAAAAGGAAAGAAATTGTGTACAATTTTCAACTCGGTTCTGTTTATTTAACCCAACCGTAACTAACCGAACTAATATAAAAATGGTTATTATTTTAAAATCCGAATCAAAATTGAAATTAAACCGAAAATGCACAAAATTTCGATTTGGTTTGGTTTCGATTTGGTTTGGACACCCCTAGCACTAAGGACTACACTTAGATTTATTAGATTTGTTGCTAAAATATTGGCATTAAATCCAAAACTCCCCGTCAATTACCAGTGACCCAAGGAAAAAAAAATCGCTTAAATTTTTCATACAATCTCCTCTCATAGATAATAATAATAATAATAATAATAATAATAAAATTGAAGACTCCTTTTTATTTTTTGCATCACTTCACATTGTTTTCTATTTATTATTTATTTAATTTTATTTTTTATTTATTAATTCTATATATTTAATATATTTATCTAATAATATTATATACTTCAATATATTAAATAATTATTTATTTAATTTTCTTGTTTCTAGATATAATAAAAAAAATATTCTAAATTCCTAGTAAGAATAAGACTGATCTCAACCAATAAATAATTGTACAAGTAAAATATCGATATAATTTGAAAAAAGAAGAAGCAAGTTCAGCCATTAAAAAAAAGACAAAAATTGCATTTTTTATATTTATTATATTACATAAATGGATTTGCAAATAAAAGTACTAATGCTACAATCAATCCATAAACTGTTGATGCCTCCATAAAAGCCAAACTAAGCATTAAAGCACCTTGTATTTTTTCTTCCACCTCGGGCTGTCTTGTGAAACCTTCTATAGCTCGGCCCACAATAGTACCTTGACCAACTTCAGGCAATTCTAGATTCTACTTGAAACTTGAGACCTACCATCAGAATCTGAAATTTGGAACCAACCTTGTTACAAGTTTCGGGATTGGTTCTAGGGTCTAAGATGTTTCTTTCTTCTTCTTCTTCTTCTTTCAATTTTTAGTTAAGCAAAACAAAGATAAACACAACAATAAAAATGAACAAAGATTTTATCATCGATTACCTAAAAATGAGTGTTATATGCATTTGCCAAATAGTATTAAGGAAATTTTATGGTTTTTTATGCACTGATTGTTCTTACACAAAATTATTATCTGAAAAATTGAATCGTTCCAACTAAACTACACCTTACAAGGACACAAGATCCAACAAAGAAAATGCAAAGCACGAGAGCATTGTAGGTAAGAACATAGCGTAATTTTCTTTCACGAAATGAAAGGCGATAGTTTCTGGAAGGAGCAAACTGTTTTGGTCATTAAAATATATACTCACCTGCACGTCCGAATCGACATGGGAGCAGACCCGCTAGAAACAAAGAAAGGAAAAGACAAAAATTGAAAACATTTCCCAGTTCCACAAATGCATTAAGTCAGTGCACGAACAATGATGATCCTCAAGAGCACTACAGTCTTTAACTAGCCTCTTGCAAAACGGCTACGCAGTACGAAATGCAGACTTGCATGCCTCATCGGGGTCCTATTTCTTCGCTCAGCAAAACAAGGCTGCGGTGAAAATAAAAACAAGCTACGCTTGTTGACAGAGGTGAACGAGAAAAGCATTTCGTCTGTTGTCGATAAAGATGAACGAGAATGACAAAAGGGGAAGAATGAAGCCAAATAAAGGATATACTGTTTTAGGGTCTGGGGTCCTGAATCCCGGTTCTCGGGTTCCAGTCGCTGGTTCGGGTTCATTTCTCAGTTCCGGTTCCCGGTTCCGATTTTGATTCTCAGTTCCGATTCCTATATGAACCGAGAACTAGTGGTTCCTTAAAAATTGGAACCAAGAACCTACCCGTCCCTCCGTAGAATTGATAACTGAGTAGGTTTGGTTCTCCATATCTTTGATGTCCGGTTCTACCCTAGATCTATGCTTACCCCTAACTCTAGGTCTAATAGAAGAAAACCCGATAGCTAAACCAACAGCAATAACAAAAGCAGCAAAAATCAGTGGATTCATAATAAGTTCCTCACAAAAAAAGAAAAAGAAAAAAGTTAATGATGTAATCATCCAATGAATTATGACTTAATTATTCATCTGTGAGATTCACTTGGATGGAGTAATTAACAACTCCGAATTAAAGTAATGAAATAATGTTATTGAATCATCCGAACTATCTTTATATCTCTTTTTTAGTTCTTATTGACGAGATATTTTTGTAATCCATTTGACTTTTGCTCTTTTGTTTCTTTGTTCCGAACCATTAGTTATTGATTTCTTCTCTTTTGTCATTCAATTCACAGTCACACGAAAGGGAAAGACTTCTATTGAAATCCCTATCTAAATTCATAATTCATAAAAATATAAAGTAGATAAGATCAAATATATTTTTATTCATATATTAGTAGCAATATCTAATATCACATATACATGGGTTTCTTCCATATTGTAAAGCAATTATTTGTATATTAAATTAAATATTTATTATTATTATATTTGGGAACGGTTTTGAACTGGATATGCCCAATCCGACCTGTTGGCCCGACTCGTCGACCCGGATTCAACTGAATTAAAAAAACCGAAATTTTTCTCTTTTTATATTCTAATGAATATTCTATATTTCTTCCTTTTTTTTTTTTTTTTCTCTTTTGTCTTTTTCCTTGTTTCGTCCTTTTCCCTGTTTCGTCTTCTTTCCCTGCACTCCTCCTTCAACATCCAGAAGCGCTCCTCCTCCTTCCCCGAATCTTTTCCTTTCACCCTGCACTTAACGACCCAAGATCACCCGCCTCGACGCCCCGCCATTGCTCTGGCCGCGACTGCCAGCGCCTACATCGCCGCCAAACCAACCCTCTTCGCCGGTCATCCACTCCGACCGGCAACCCACCCCCCAACTCCGACCACTCATTCCGGCGACCACGACCATGACCACAAATACCCATCCGAAGCTAATCCATTCCATCCTAGCCTTTCTAACAAGCAACCAATCAACAGTACACCACAAAGTGAAGAGATAAACTGACAGGGTGGTTTTGAATCACGAACTTCGCCGGCGAGAGGGCAAGTCTCTGACGAAGAGCTTTCGGGCATGGGGTTATATATACGCGTTGAACTCGAGCATGAATTTTTTGTCAAATGCGTAAAAAACACAGAGAAAACACTAATATAAGGCCAGATTCAACCTATACAGAAAGCAAATTGATCTTAAGATTCAACAATGAATGAGTTTCGGCCTTCTCTCAAGCATTTTATCGAGCGACTGCTGTGCGATCTAAACGATGTGTTCCAGAGAGAGATTCGATGCAATTTTATGTATAAAGGCATGGATAAACATATTTCGTGTCAACTCAGTCTTAGATCATCGGGGTTCACTTGAAACTTTCCATTAGAGTTCGGTGTTCTTGAGTATTACATATTTCAATCGGACAATACGTCGAACAGATGGCACGCATTGAAGGACACGAGCTTCAGACTTAGATTTACAACATTCGTTAGTCCAAACATGACATATTAAAATCCAAACTATCACGGATATGTCATGGGCATAACTCGACTTCGCTTGATCCATTCGAAAATCAAATGATTCAATTCGGTAATATCATGTTGCTAGGACAAAACAGAAAAGGGCTTGAGCGAGGGGATTTACCTGGATCGGAAGGATGGCTGGCTGGATGGTTGCTTGTCAATCGTGAAATAGTGCAGTCAACGAACGCCTGGTCGCATGTCAATACGAGGAAAAGCGCCGACCTTGCTGATCGGGCAAAAGAATTGAGAGTTGCCGGGCTTGTGTCGTTGTTCCTGCGAGGAAATGGTCAGATGTGGCAAACTTCGTGAACCAACTTGTCTCAGCAATGAAGGCTCCGGGGAAGGTGCAGGAGCACCGAGAAGATTGAGATTCGCTGAGGTGGTTGGCGATACGACGGGAGCCAGCAACATCGACAGATCCAAAATGTGACCGGGCGGAGCATACGGGGTCGTGAACGACGGTTCACAGTACGACGGTTTCTTGATAATCGAGATCTATTGTGTTCAGCAGATCTCAGATGAGGAATCCTTTGAATCCTGTTGCCAAGTGATGACGGGACATTTGGAGCCTCTGGCTTTCTTCTTCTTCGTGGTCCAGTACACAACCCTGTGCTGGTTGGACTTTGGTGGCGTAGCTGTGCCGCTTCCCGTACGTGAGTCGCTGCACCATTTCTCCCCGCTTCTCTGTCTGCCTGTCTGTCTGTCTGTCTGTCTCTCTCCTCCCTCTCTCTCTGTGCCTCTCTCGGCAATCAGATTTGCCTTCGCCCAAACACCAGGTGAACTTCTTCTCTCTAGTTCTCGCTCTCTAGCCCTACTTTGCTACTGCTCTCTCCAAAAACCAGCTGAGCCCCTCACGCACTCTCCGTTGCTCACTCCAAAAACCGATGGGCGACTCTGCTCCTTCTGTTATGCAAACAGGATCCTCTTCAGGCGAGCATCCTTTCTGGCGAAGATGTTCCTCGGTCACCAGTTCCTATCTCCGATTCTCTCTCTGTGAATCACTGAATGTTTCATTATCATCATGCGTTTATTACCAAGCATGGAACATTTATAAGAAAAGCATGAATGAAAGCGTTCGACAAAACAGTAGAGAAAATGTGTCGCCATAAGCATGATCTAGAGGTGAAAGTTGTTGCTATTGTCCAGTACAGTAATAGCATCTTTCCAGATATGACGGAGATTTCCAAGCGGCAACCACAAAAATCATAACGTACTACATTGGTTAGGCAGCAGATAGCACAGCTTAGTTGTGAAGGTGCATTGCATTTATTAGGACTGAGGTTATGGCATGCAAATAACTATTTGTCATGATCAGACACACCTCTTGCATGCGTTGTGTTGACTTCCCACCCCTTTTACCCGCCTGGCAGGTGAATATCCTTATCCACACAGCAGAGGTGTCCGTACGTGAAGAGCAGCAATCTGCAGTGAAAACGTTGAAAGAGAAGCACAAAGCACCGGATGTGAAGGAACTTCAATGTCAAGCACATGAAGAACTTAATCTAGATGCAACAGGATGTCAAGATCGGGGTCTTGAAGGCCTCAATGGCCGTGGGGGATGCTGGGGAAAAGAAGAAGACCAATGCAGAAATGATCTCTATTCCGACCAAGAAATCAATCAAAGCAGCGGTGCGTTGTGCGACATTTTCTGGAGAGAGGACATCCCCGATTTGTAGGCATATCTTCGCAAGCACCATAACGAATTCAAGCATACATACTATGCTCCAGTTAAAGAGGTGAATTTTTTCCCAGCACAATCATGTTGCTCTTGTTGTTGGCACATATATGTAAGCTACGTTTTTGGATCTGATACTCCCTCGATGCTCAGGTCATTCATCCGATCCATGACCAATCGTTTTATCTTACTTTGGAGCACAATAAGAAGTTGAAGGAGGAATTTGGTTAGCATATGCTGAAACTGATGAATTTTTCCTCTAATACAATGGTAACATAACTTTTGAAAATATGTGGGAATTGAACTATGGACATCCGAACAACACTTAGGCGAAGCAGTTTTTATTCCCGCCGGATGTCCCCACCAAGTCAGAAATCTGAAGGTAAATATATTATTTCTTTACCTCTTTTACCTGTACCGTCACCTTGATTTGTAAGTCCTCTAAATTGTTGGCCCTATCATCATTCTTCATGTAGTCATGCACAAAAGTTGCCACCGACTTTGTCTCTCCCAAAAATATCCACCAGTGCCTCCATTTGACTGGGGAGTTCAGACAACTTCCAAGGAATCATAAAGCCAAAGAGGACAAACTTGAGGCAACACACAATATTACCTTATATGCTTGGCCGTGGCATCTTTTGCTTTTTGGTGATTCAGCTGTTTCTCACCCTTCTCTGATCTCTTTGTGAAACAGATTAAAAAGATGATAATTTATGCAACCGATCAAGCAACTATAGATTTAGAGGACTTGTTACAGAGATGAGAACTAGACCCACAGTAGTATGATAGCTTAATTGACATTGGATCAGCTCAAAGCAGGGAAGAGGATACCAACACCAAGAGTAGCATCTCCTGCAACGGCAACCTTTTTGGTGTTTTGGTCTTGTTCTAGCAATTTTTGTGTGCATAATCATCAAATCTCCATTTTATTGTTGAGAAATGTGCAAGACTTTGCCAACTCTCTCGACTGCGAGACAATTTTGCCTGCAACAAATTGATTTGATTATTGATTCTGTAATTAAATTTGCAGCAAGAAACTTCATCGATTTTGTATAATTAGACATCCTATGATTCAATGGTTTATTGCAGAAAACAATTGTCTTAAAATCCTCAATCTCTCTCCCTATAACTCAATTCAGATGGTGCCATGTATCGACACACACATATTATTGGATTAACATCGTAACAATGATTTTGTATTATCAATTATCCAACAATGCTGTTTTCTTGACAAAAAAATCATCATAGTATTCAATATATTTGCATTATATAGGTCCTCATAAGGTTTAATGATCAGAATTCACTTCATAAATAGAAAGAGGAACTGTTCAACCCAAAAGAAAGATGAAGTGAAGGAAACGAGGGATATCAAACTGTCCATTTGTTTCATGATTAATTTAACCTTCACCTACATAATGGTGATCGGATAGACTCAGAAGGAGGGTTAGGGTTTTGATGGAGTGATTCTAGATTAGTAATTTTTGGATAGAGGATTGTGACTACAATAATTTTACAATAATTGTCTCTCTCGCCTTTGTTTAATCAATCGGCGAAACAGATATAATACTCATTATACAAAAATATCCTTTTTTTATGTCAGAAAAAATTATAAATTTCCCTATTGTGATATAATTACACAAATAACTTCAACTTTTTTTTTTGTTTACATATGTGTAATATACATATACTCCTTATTTCAATTACATCAAGAGTATATTTGTGAAATGGATATAAATTCAGTATTTTTTTTATAGGTATCACAATGAATAGATTTATCGATTTTAATGACCCAAAAAATATTTGAAATTGTTTGTGGCTTTTTTGCACCAAATTCTAGGGAAAGTCGTCATTTTTCTTTATTCTCACCTTTTCCTCCGATCTAGAGAGCATAAGATGATCTTAATCCACACCAGTTTCTTTCTTTATCTTTCAATTCCGCCCCCGCCCGCTTGCCCTAATTTCATACGTTTCCAAAGAAAGGGATAGGAGGAAAGAGTTTGATATGAATCCCTCCGTGACTTCAATCCAATGTCAAGTTTGTCAACCCATGAATTGGCGTGCTTGGGATTCAAAAGACTGTCAACTGAATTTCTATATCGATTTTCACTTGGTCGGGTTAGATTAGATAGACTAGACTAGACCTACAACTTCATAACTTTGCTTTATTGATTGATGGGCTCTTGCATTAATTTCCACAGCCGCGCTCTAAATTCTGCACCGACTCTTTCTTCCCTTGTCATGACCATCACTTCTTTTGCCTTCGTGTTTTAGGGAAAAGCCTCAAGCCCCCGAAACGCATTCATGACCGACTCCGACCGAATGGAGAGAGAGTCTTCTGCTCTTAAAAAAGACCCTGACTTTTCTACTTTAGATTTTGTGCATGAGCACTCCTTTTAACAAAAATGACACGAAATGTGGAGTAATGTGTTTTGTATTTTCATTAATCTGTCCATTGTACAAGCCTAATGCTGTATATATAATACAAGAAATAAAAGAAGGAAAGAATACACGTAATATTGTCTTCCTTGAAATATTCCATGCCCTTGATCTCATGTATCATCTACGAGATCGGAATTGCAATTAGGAATCAATCAAGGATCAAAATAAATTCTTTCTCCAACACTTTCCCTCAAGCTGGCGGCTTATATATGCAAAGACGCCTAGCTTGCTTAATAAGTATGTGTATTGTCTCTGACATAATGGTTTAGTAAAAATGTCTGTAGGCTGCTCCATTGTTCCGATTCCTCTAGTCATAATAATCCCTACTTGAATTTTTTCTCAAGTAAAATGGCAATCAACTTTTATGTGCTTTGTTTTTTCATGAAAAACTAGATTGGCTGCTAATTTAAGTGCGGCATCATTGTCATGATGCCGCAAAATAGTTCACTTGAACCATCAACTTGCACACCAAGATCTAGTAGCAATCCTCGTATCCAAACTATTTCACAAACATTTCTACCATTGCTTAATATTCTGATTCTGCTGATGACAATGAAACTGTTGTCTGTTTCTTTGTCTTCCATGAAATCAAGGATTTTCCCAATTTGATGCAAAAACCAGTAATGGACCTCCTCAACATCGGGCATGTAGCATAATCCGTATCACGATAGGTCGTCATCTTCATGTTGCAGTCACGGGATAAAAGAATTCCAAGTCTTGGACATCCTTTTAAATACTTTACAACCTTCAATGCCGCGTTCATATGAGATTGCTTTGGGTTGTGCATGAATTGACTAAGTATTTCTACTACATAACATATATCAGGCCTAGTCATGGTGATATAGATTAATTTTCCAACAAGTCGCTAATATCTTGATGGATCCTTGAGCAGTGGATCTTCATTAGTTGATGGAGAATCCGTACCATACTCAAATGTCGTCAATTTAACATTTTGCTCAATAGGTATCATAGCTGGTTTGCATCCTGACAATCCTGCTTATGATATAATTTATAGGACAAACTTTCGCTAACTAAGGGAAATTCCTTTTTCGGATCGAGCTATCTCAATACCAATAAAATATTTGGGAGGTCTCAAATCTTTAATATGAAAAGTCGAATACAAATATTTCTTAAATTGTTGAATTGTGATGTCATCATTTCCCATTATCAGTATATCATCCACATAAATCAGCAAATAGATTGATGAAGTTCCTTTGATCCATGTGAATATAGCGTAATAATGCTTGGAATGATGGAAGCCTGCACTTGTGAGAGCAGCAGTGAATTTTGCATACCATTGTTGAGAGGCTTGTTTGAGTCTATATAGAGATTTACGAAAACGACATACTCGAGACTCCCCTCGTTTGCGTAAACCCTATGGAAGTTCCATGTATATTTCTTCTTCAAGGTCACCATGAAGGAAGGTGTTGTTGACATCCATTTGATGCAGTTTCCAAATATGAAAGGCAGCCACAGACAAGAAAGATCGAAGCATTCATGTTGTGCTAATCCCTTAGCAACAAGACTGGCCTTGTAACGCTCCACAGAACCATCTGCCTTGTACTTGATTTTATAAACCCTTTTGCAGCCAATGAGCTTTCTATGAGCAAGCAAAGGAACGATATCCTAAGTATTATTTTCTGTAAGAGCAAATAATTTGTTTGCCATAGCCCTTTGCTAGCGTCTATCACGTGCTGCGTCCTCATAAGAGGTGGGTTCTCGTTCTTCAAAAATTCGACTAATGCATCAATTATGTTGTGATGATAGTTGACCAAAAGAAACACATGAAGATACATGATATTGTGTACCTGGAGTATCCAAGGTAGGACAAATATAATCTTTTGTCCATGTCGGGGGACGAATTTGTCATCTTGATCGTCTAGGCTTGTCAGTAGGCATCAATTCGACAGTTGGTGATGAGGACCCACTAACTCATGGCTGTGACGATGAATTGTTCATATCACAGGAAGAGATAGGAGATTCAGCCAAAGTGATGGAAGATCCAGGATCTAGTGATGTAGGAGATAAGGTGGGCAATGGCTGTTCAGACGACAATCTCTCAGGTGCAATTAAAGCATATTGCGGTGTCATGGGAATATCCTCTATTGATAAAAATTGCCGATGATCTGATGTAGATGTCGATGGCTCATGTGAAGACCTCGTTTCTTGGATGGGGAATATATCATTGTGGAAGATAACATCTCGGCTAAAAAAAAATGACCTATAGATATCTCCATAACCTGGTAACCCTTCTGTAGAGTAGGATATTCCATAAAAACACATCGAAGAGCTTTAGGATCCAATTTATCTTTATGGCCCACATTTATCACATAGCAGAGACAACCAAAAACTCGAAGATGATCAATATTTGGTTGTTTCCCAAAAAGCATTTCAAATGGCGTGCGCCCATTAAGAATTCTAGTTGGCATGTGATTGATTAAATAGGCTGCCGTGACCACACAATCTCCCCAAAAAATTTCAGGAATGGAAGCTTGATATTTTAGTGCTCGAGCTACTTCAAGAAGATGTCGATGCTTGCGTTCTACAATCCCATTTTGTTGGGGGAGTGTATGTACAAGAACTTTCATAAGTACTCCATGTGAAGACAAAAAAGATTGACACTTGGTAGAGAAAAATTCGCGTCCATTATTTGTGCGAATTCTTTGAATAGGTTTATCAAATTGAGTTTTAATCATGGAGAATAATTTTGATAGTTAAGAATAAGTTTGGCTCTTGGATTGCATGAGAAACACCCAAGTAGCATGAGAATAATCATCCATGATGGTGAGGAAGAATCGAGATCCATTGCGATGTAGAATGTGATAAGGACCCCAGATGTCCATATGAACTAAGGAAAAGAAGTCAGTGGCCCGAGTAACACTAGTTGGAAATGGTGCTTGTGATTGTTTTGCCAAAGGACATATTTTGCAATTAGGACAAGGGAAACGAGCACTATGTCCCAAACGTTTATGAGAAAGATAAATTTTATTACTAGCAGCAGCATTACATGAAATGCTTGCATTCAATAAATTAAAATTTCTTGGAAAGTTGATTAAAAAATATAGCCCTTATGTTATATTACCCAAGCCCATCAGCTTCCTAGTAGAAATGTCCTGAAAGAAACAATTTTTGGAATTGAAATTGGCATGACAGGAATTATCTTGACAAACTTTGGAAACTGATATGAGATTGAATTCAAATTTAAGGATATAAAGAACATTATTAAGAGTAATATGTGGGCTTAAGTGGACAATACCAACTTTTGTGACATCGATGATATTCCCATTTGGGAGACGAATCGATATGGGAGAATGAGATTTTTTACGAATATTAGAAAATAAGCACTTATCGCAAATTATGTAGTCACTGACGCCAGAATCAATAATCCATGCATCAACTGAAATATTTTTGGTCTTGCATAATGAAGTACCAGAGAAATTTGTTGATTTATCAACTGTCTTTAATTGACTCAGTTCCTTCATGATATGCTGATACTGATTTTGAGTGATTGGCTGATGAGCTTTATCAATTCTTGATACCTGATAAGCAGAAATTTCTTTTTCTCTTTTCTTTTGTTAGTGGGCTTTCCATGTAATTTCCAGCATGTTTCAATGGTATGATGTGGGCGTCGACAATATTCACAATAATTTAGAATTTTGTGCCCCTCCTTTTTGTGATACAAAACCATTTGATCCGGTCTCGTAAGAGCCATCCAATCTGCGCCCCTACTTAAGATCTGAGCCGTCAGATCGGGATAAGTGCTAGCCGTCCAATCCACACCTGCGTCTTTGATCTCCATCGTTGGTGCGGCAGAGAAAAGAGCCGTGTGATCTATGGCTCTGATATGGGCCGTTGAACTGCAATCCTTTAGGGTTTACATGACCTTCTTCTTCCCAGTGAAGATGATTTGCGGCAGGAGGTCCCCTGAAGCTCTATCCCTGATGTGATGGTCGGAAATCACCACGAGATCGGTCCGAGAGTCTCACCAGTGTAGCCAGAGCCACGCCCTCTCCTCCTTTCTCATATCTCATGGTTGCAAGCCACTGGTTTTCTTCTTGGACAGCTATTTGGACAATTCGTCCAAGCGTAGGTATGGGATCCATCGCAAGAATCTGCGAGCAAAAGGTATGTAACTTTCGTTTAGGGTTAGAAGAAATCGAGTTGTCTTCTCCCTCTCATTGATTTTCGGTACTGTTGAAGGGTCGCCTTCGGCCATTCGAGTTGTTCTTCAGCGGCTTCAAGTTCATTCCACAGTGCTGAGAGACGATTAAAACAAGCGGTAACCGAGAGGTTCCCTTGTTTCATTTCCGAGAGGGCTTGGGTGAGAGAAATTTTTTTAACTTGATCGAGTTTCCCGTACATTTCCCAAATGTTTTCCCACATGACTTTCGAGTCTTCGGTCAGTGGAAGTCTGGCCACAACCTCGGGGGCCACACAATTTCCGATCCAAGTGCGAACAAGTTGGTTGCGTTTGTGCCAATGTCATTGCATTTGGTTGTCGGCCGGGAAAGGGACAGTTCTATTGATGAACCCATCCTTATCCTTGATTACGAGGACTTGCTAGAAGTCTCTCACCTAATAAGAATAGTGTTTGGGTCCGTTGAGTTGAAGCGAAATCAGCCGTAGCTCCGGCCCATTTGTTGGCGATGTGTAAAGAGGGTCTCCCGATTATGGTCGGCCACCGATGGCCGGAAAGACAAAGGGTGCAAAGCCGGGTTGAGGACTCGGGTAGGGATTTGTCCCTCTTGGGTCTGATTTGGGTCTATGACCCGGTGAACTCAGGTCTGGATCTCTATTTGGGTGGAGCCCCGAATTGGTCTCCTGTCTAGGTGGGCCGTAACCCGCCTACTGCTGATTGAGACCGTTAGCCCATGGGCCCAGGACTGGAATCCATGGCATGAATTGCCATTGACCAGGCGAAGGGATATATGCCGTGATTGGAGCAGGACCTGGAGCAAACTCTCTCTCTTCATATGCTTGATCGATCTGTTCAGATGTTTGGTTGGACGACTCCTCCCCTGTAGGTAGGGTCGGATCTTGGCCACCTTTGTTGATTGGATTCTGCATACTGAATAAAACCGAATTCCAACCCGAGGTGCTAATCTGTTTTGCAAGATATGATTTGCAACAACAAACTAGAAGACGATCGGGGGCAACTTAGAAGACTTTTTGCAGAAGCTGGGTCAGAACCGTTTTGGCTCTGATACCATGACACGAAATGTGAAGTAATGTGTTTTGTATTTTATTAATCTGTCCATTGTACAAGCCTTATGCTGTATGTATAATACAAGAAATAAAAGAAGGAAAGAATACACGTAATATTGTCTTCCTTGAAATATTCCATGCCCTTGGTCTGATGTATCATCTACGAGATCGGAATTGCAATTAGGAATCAATCAAGGATCAAAATAAATTCTTTCTCCAACAAATTTTTTACGAAAATATTGTAACTACATATAGATTATTACTCTTGTGTCGCGTGTAACCCACGTATGAAAGATAAAGATATTTTTATAGTAAGTATACTTAATAATCGTTTTGAAAGGGCTCCCCAACCATTTGGTTTTTCAAAGTACTTTTGACACTTTTTTTCAGTAAAAAGGTTTTAGTGCCTTAAAGACACCACAAGTATCCAAATTGGAGGAATCAATGTTCAGAACCTGTTTAAAAACATTGAAGAGTGAAAATAGATTCTCTTTTTATGATGTAATAAATAGAAATGCCAAGTTTCAAAACATAATTAATTATGTCTTATCAAATGTATAGGGAGACATTCAAAATCCTTAAAAAATAATACATCTAGTTCGATTTAGTCTTTAGGGTTAATACCACAAAAACTTCAAATTATAACTATTGTGATAAAAAATGCGCCAAATTTTTTTTGTATCATTAAAAATCCTCAACTTATCCATTGGGACACAAATGGCCTATAAAAAAATGGCCTATAAAAAAACCTCCAACTTATGTCAGGATGGAGTTGAAATAAATGATATATATTATATATATCACACATTTATAATTTTTTAAATATTTTCGTGATGCAAAAAGAAAAAAATTAAAGTAATAATGTCACAATTACAGTTTTTTGTGACACAAAATAAATATTAGAATATTTGTGTCATAACTGATATAGTTTGAGCTCAAACTATAAAAACCCTTTAGCGTCATGGAAGCATTGCCCCCTAGGGAGTATGAGCCACACTCTAACAAAGCTTGGTTGTCTATTAGGTCAATTCATATACAATTCAAAACATGACCTATCTTTTATTCAATGCAAATATGAATAAAATTTCATTTACAACTAAATGTAGAGAACCATAGTAAGGGTGCATTTGCAAACACTTTCTCAAAGTCCTTGGGCAAATGCAAATATTGTTTGACAAATTTTTTGGAGACTTTTAGGAAAATATAATTACATTTCTAAATGTCTTTAAAAGTATTCAAAGGTGGTTTGGAGTGCTGGCATTCTCGAAATGCAAGTCTTAGATTTAACAACATTTTTAATTCACTTTTGCTTTGTTCATCTTCCTCGCAGTTTACATAGAGGAGTTGGACAAAGGTCGATGAATGCTACCTTGGGTTGCGTAAGCAATGGTGCGAGCCAAGGCCATAGTCACTTGAGGTCACACAACCTAGGTGATCGTCACCTGAGCCCACGTGAGTCCAAGCTATCATAGGACCTCAAGCTATGTTGCTTGGGGTTCTATGACCTTAGGTGAGGTTGCTAGCAGCTAAATCTATCCTGTTGGGAGTTGATCTGTGCTAGATCTAGCTTGTCTTAGGTGAGGTTGCTAGCAGCTAAATCTATCCTGTTGGGAGTTGATCTGTGCCAGATTTGGCTTGTCAGTGACTCATCAAAGGCCTTAGCTTCACTGGCAAATGTTTGACCATTTAAGGAAAAAAAAAGCTAGCAAAAATCCTTTACAAAAAAAAAAAAAAAAATATATATATATATATATATATATATATATATATATATTCCAAATGGCATTTGAGTTGAATTGCTTTACGATGTGTTTTAAATTATATTTTACCATACGCTATTTACATTTTGGAAAAACCCTTCACTGAAAGTCCTTTGCATTTCCCCATTGACTTTTTCTCAAAGTGGTCGCAAATGTACCCTAAGAGTGGCAATGCAAGATTATGTGTTCGCAAATGTACCCTAAGAGTGCGATTGCAAGATTATGCAAAATCAGTATTTTGTGTGAATGTAAGATTATGCAAAATGAGTATTTTGGTTTAGAGACCAAGTTTCATTGTTATGGACTAATTCAATCCATAGTTTTCTTATGAAATGCATGAGAGGTCTTTGGGAAACAAATTTAGGTGTCGATATCGACCAAAAAAGATGTAATGGAGAATTCGAGCGTGAGGGATACTGACCAAAAAAAGATGTAATGTAGAAAAGGTTGATTCTAGTGATGCGTAGTGTTGGAGAAAACTTCCTTGTGTGTTTTGAAGATGACAAAACGCTTCCATCAATCTAGTTTGAAGACTTGTAGATTCTTTAGTCGAAGTCTAAAGATTGCCGAACTGCCAGACTTAAGATTCAAAGTTTATCCTCATTGACGGTTTCTAGACCGTCGAAGAAGACTTATCCAGAACTGAGTATCTTGTTAAGGATTTGATTCTATTGGTTGAAGAAGATCTCTCGGCTGGAGATAACATCTTGGAATCTGTTATTTGTTTTGATTCGGATAATTTAGATCTGTTGATTGGCGATGCATACTTGGAAGGTTCTACTTATGGAAACCTAGATCTCGATTGTCTGGGCGAGCATGATTGGTGGGCTATCGTCATATTCCTTAAATAACTCGAAATCTCCCGAATTGATTATGTCCAATGGGTAGATTGGAAGAACTCCTTTGGTAAGTGCCAACGGGTATGAAGGCATGGAGGAGAATATAAGGAAGATGTTCTAGTTATTCGAGTGTGTGCGCGATAGAGTAATTCCAAATTCTGGAACTCCTTATTCTTTGTCAATTCAATTGTTGAGTGAAGACTTGTAATCAAAAGAGCATTTATATTTCTGTGAGACCTTATGGAAGTGTAGCGAAGTCTCTACATCGTGGAATGAAGGAAGAACAATACTGTAACAACTATTTTGATTCTTAGTGAAATCCAGCCGGTGGGCTGTTAGTGTGGAATAGTGGACGTAGGCTTGGATCAAGCCGAACCACTATAAACTTTGTGTTCTTATTCTCTTCCCTAAGCTCTTTACTTTGATCGTAACTCTGTTTGATTATTAGAGTCTAATTTCCTTTTCATAATCTATTGCTAAACAGAGTTTGTTTAAAAGTGAAATCATTTTCTTTATATTGTGAAATTTATTTTCGCACCTATTCACCTCCCTCTAGGTGCTCGTACTAGCTTTCACAATTGGTATCAGAGCTTGCGTACTCATTTAAGTTGAAGTGTTTTTACTTCAGAGTTAAAAATCCATGGCTAGTATGTTGGCTCTAGGTCTAGTTGAAGGGCAAAGCAATATCGGACCACCATATTTTGATGGAAAGGATTACAGCATATGAAAAAACAAGATGGAGGCATTCCTAAGATCAAAGGATCCTCTGGAATGGGATATAGTAGACAAATGAATAATTCCTAAAGCTACAACGGTCTCAAAAAGAGGAAAAGAAGCTGTTGAGTCCAGTGAAATGACTCAAGAAGAGATAACCAAGAGACAAGCTCTTAATGCAAAAGCAATTTATTCATTATATTGTGCATTATCTACTACTGAATATAACATAATATCTTCTTGTGAAATAGTTAAAGAAGTATGGGATAGATTACACATCACCTATGAAGGAACCGATCGAGTGAAAGAAACCATAATCAATATTCTGCTCGGTCATTATGAAGCATTCAAGATGAAACCAGGAGAATCTATCACTGACATGTTTAGTCGTTTTACAGAAATCGTGAATGCTCTTAAATATCAAGGTCAACCAATCTCTGAACCCATGAAGGTTAAAAAGTTACTGTGTGGACTTTCCAAAGATTGGAATCATGTAAAGACTTCAATAAGGGAAATACAAAGGATCATGCCACTATCTATTGACGAATTAGTTGGCAATCTTCAGTCTTATGAAGTGGAGCAAATCAACGAAAATGAAGATCCTAAAGGTAAGAAATCTATTGCGTTGAAATCTAATGATGATTTTGATGTCATAGATACTGAAGGCGATATGGACGATGAAAAGCTTGCTCTCATGATAAGAAGATTCAGAAAGCTGAATATAAAAGGAAGAAGATTCAATCCGAAGAAACAAAGTTCTCAAAAGCTACAAGATAAATCAGCCAAGGATGATAAATCCAACAAGGATATAATCTGTCTTGAATGCAAGAAAAAATGGACACATCAGACCCAACTGTCCTCTACAGAAGAGAAAGAAAGGAAAAGCTGAGAAATATCGAAAAACACTTAAAGCAAAAATTTGGAGTGATACTGAGTGTGAAGAAAGTGATGATGATTATGCCAATATTTGTCTTATGGCACACTCAGAATTAGATTCAGACTTTAAGACAGACTTAGACTCAGATAGTGAAATAAAGGTAAGTAATTTAAAAATTCCTTCTAAAGTCTCCAAATATATTAATGAATTGTGTCTTAGTCTCAAAACCTCTCTGAAGAAGAGTTCTGAACTTAAAAAGGGAAAATTTTGCACTAAAACAACAGGAGATTGTTTGGAAGGAAAAAGGTCGAAAGTTTAGATAAAAATGTTATTACCTTGAAAGAAAATGCAGACAATCTCTAAAAAGAAAATGCATTTTTGAAAAATGATATCTCAAGTATTTCTGAAAGGTTTTCTATAGGATCCGAGAAATTAGAAAAGATTCTTTCAGCATAAAGACCTTACTTCAACAAATTAGGTTTGGGAATGACTGCTGAAATCATTCCTCTAATTAATTTTCCTAAGGTAAAGGAAAGAATTAAACAAATACCTACAAAAGATTCTTACAAAAATCATTTCCAAAAAGTTTTTGTAAAACCTGTAGGCCGCAGTGCTCTTAAATGTTCTATGTGTAACAGCTCAGAACACTTTGAGAAAGAATGACCTATGGTTTGGAAACCTATGAGGAAGGTTTGGGCAAAGACTGTATATCACACTAACTCTATTGGACCCAAGAAAATATGCGTACCAAAGAAAGCTTGAGTCTCTTTTTTATATGCAGGTCACTATTAAGAAAAATGTTAAATGGTACTTGGATAGTAGATGTGCGAGACATATGACATGAGATTCAAACTGTTTTATAAAACTTGTGCAAGTTAATGGTGGAAAAGTCTCTTTTGGAGGAAATAGCAAAGGAAGAATTGTGGGATACGGAACTGTTAATATTGGAAGTCTCACGATCGGTAATGTTTTCTTAGTAGAAGGACTCAACTACAACTTGTTGAGTATTACCCAACTGTGCGACATCGGTTTCAAAATCAACTTTCAAGAAGGAATATGCTCAGGAATTAGTAAAGAGTCCTCTCAGACTTTCACCGGGCGAAGACATGGGAATATCTATATCTTGGATATTAAAATAGAAAAATCCCAATGTCTAATCTCAATTCAAGAAGAAGCAAATCTATGACACAGAAAACTTGGGCACATCAACATGAAGCAAATAGCCAAAATCTCAGCAAAGAAGCTTGTTCGTGGACTACTTAATCTGACATACCAAAAGTCTGACCTATGTACACCTTGCGTATTAGGAAAACAGGTAAAGAATTAATTCAAATCAATAAATCAAGTGTCCACTAATTGTGTATTACAACTCCTGCATATAGATCTCTTTGGACCAACTAGAACTCAGAGCATTAGAGGTAAGAAATATTGTCTAGTAATTGTAGATGATTATTCACAATTCACTTGGGTATATTTCCTGGCAAGTAAGTCTGAAACTTTTTCTTATTTTATAAAATTTGCTAAGAAAGTTCAAAATGAGAAATGGCATGTTATTTCCAGTATATGGACAGACCATGGAAGTGAGTTTGAAAATCAAGACTTTACTAAATTCTGTGATGAATCTAGTTTTCAGCATGTAATCTCCTCTCATTATACTCCAGAGCATAATGGAGTTGTGGAAAGGAAGAATAGATCATTACAAGAAATTGCTAGAACTCTTTTAATTGAAAGTAACATTTCTTCTCGTTTTTGGGCAGACGCATTTTTTACAGCATGTTATATTATCAATAGAGTATTCTTAAGGTCTATTCTGGAGAAAACTCCCTATGAGTTGTTCAAAGGAAAGATGCCAATTGTTTCTTATTTTCATGTGTTTGGATGCAAATGTTTTATATTGAAAAATGCAAATGATCGAATTGGTAAGTTTAAAGAAAAATCAGACGAAGGAATATTCTTTGGATATTCAACTACAAGTAAAGCCTACAGAGTATACAACAAAAAGACTCAATCTGTGGAAGAATCGATGAATGTCAAATTTCAAGATTTTATGCAAAATCAATTGATTCAGACTCGACCTGAAGAACCTAAACCTGCTCCAGACTCTACAAAGTCTAAATCTCTAGAAGCAGCTCAAACTTCAGAAGACTAGCAACAAGTGATCATTGAAGAATCAAATGAAGAAAATGATCAACAGTATGACAAATCAACCAGCAACTGGAAGCACAAGTTTAGTCATCCTAAAGAACTCATTATTGGTGACATTAATGAGGGAATTCGTACAAGATCCAAAAGGCGTGAAGAGTCTAGTGTTGTGGCTCTTATTTCTGAAATAGAACCCAAGAGCATAGAAGAAGCTTTAACTGATGAAAGCTGGATTGAAGTTATGCAAGAAGAACTCAGGCAATTCAGTATCAATGATGTCTAGGAATTGACTCTTAAACCGTAAGGTAAATCTATCATTGGAGCTAAATGGGTTTTTAGGAACAAGATGAATGAGAAAGGAAAAGTCGTAAGGAACATAGCAAGACTCGTGGCCAAAGGATATACGCAAGAAGAAGGGATAGACTATGATGAGACTTATGCACCAGTAGCAAGGTTAGAAGCAATTAGATTATTACTTGCTTTTGCTTGTTATAAAAATTTTAGGTTATTCCAAATGGATGTTAAAAGTGTATTCCTAAATGGATTCATCCAAGAGGAAGTCTATGTGGAACAACTCCCGGTTTTGAAGACCCAAGGAAACCAGACTCAATATTTAGACTAAAAAATGTGCTATATGGTCTAAAGCAAGTATCTCGAGCTTGGATGAGTTTGAAATGAGCATGATGGGTGAACTATCATTCTTTCTCGGACTTCAAGTAAAATAATTGAAGGAGGGAATTTTCATTCACCAAGAAAAATATGCTAAAGAACTTGTGAAAAAGTTTGGCTTGGACAAAGATGAAGGATGAAAGAAAGTTGACCAAAAGCTATACAGGAGTATCATTGGCTCAGTTCTTTATCTTACTGCTTCTAGACCTGACATTTTGTTTAGTGTTTGTATTTGTGCCAGATTTTAATCAGATCCTAGAGAATCTCATTTAAGTGCTGCAAAACATATCATCAAATACGTTGCATCTATCTCAAATTTGGGTCTCTGGTATCCTAAAGAAGGAGACTTTACTCTTCTTGGATATTTAGACGCAAACCTACCAAGATGCAGAGTTGATAGGAAGAGCACCTCAGACACTTGTCAATTGCTTGGAAACAAGACAGTATCTTGGTTTTCGAGGAAGTAAAGTACCATAGCTCTATCTACAACAGAAGCATAATATGTGGCTCTTGGAAGTTGTTGTTCTCAAATTTTGTGGATAAAGCAATAGCTACGAGACTTTGGAAAAGATTCGAGCATTGAAATCAAATGTGATAACACCAGCGCAATCAATCTCACCAAGAATCCAATTCTTCATTCAAGAGCAAAGCTCATTAGAGATCATGTTCAAAGTAGAGAAGTCTCGATTCAGTTTATTGACTCAAAGAATCAACTAGCGGACATCTTCATAAAGCCTCTGGAGAAAAGTCAATTCGAGCTTATTTGTTCCAGACTCAATATCTTAAAGTCTGAAGAAGTTCAGATTTAGGGATGAAAGTCTAATGACATTCAGACTTAGAAATTCAAGATTTACGATTGTAAGTATTTTTAGAAATTTATCTCTCGGAATAAAATCTTGTAAAGGTATGATTATCTATTAATCTGTAATTAATTGATCCTGAAAATGTACAATCATCTTCCCAAGTTTTCGTGATTATTGCAATCATTCCTTTTCGAAAAAGGAGTTATTTTTGAAAAGACAGTTATCTATTTTTCAAAAAGGCAGTTATTTTTTAAAAGGCATTTTCTATTTTTTTTCTTTTTACGTCGTTCCGTATGCCTCTTTTCGACTGCTTTATATACTGTTCATCTTCCTAAAATATCCTAAAAGTACAGATCTTCGTTTTCTTACTTTTACTCTCTAGTTTAATCTTCAAAGTTCTCACATTTTTTCACGAATTGAGTTTGGAATCTCTCAAAAACTGTGAGAATGGCATCCCAAAGAAAGTCTTCAAGGATCACGAATAGGGGACCGCAACAAATGCGTGAGGGTCCTACTCATTTTGACCTCACCGAGGAAGAAGAATCTCCAAGATATCAGCAGAGCCCACAACATTCTCAACAGTGTCAATCTCCTCAAGCTAGACCTCAAGATAGTGTTCATAGAGTGGAGGAAGAAATCATTGAAGGCGCATAACCCGTAAGATCTCAAAAGCTTACTTTTTATCTTTAAGCTTTACTTTGCTTTGAAGAGGGGAGGAACTCCTAATGTGAATCATTGCGGAAGGATCGTTCTATGAAGGCCTAGATGGTGCAAATTGCAAACCTTGACCTCTAATCAAACTTGTGATTGGCAACCTCAGTATGAACGTGACCTATTGACGGACGCGTGTCAACCAACTAACGTTATAGATGCCACGAGCGAAAGAATCCGCTATCTCGCTCGATAAGTCGAATTGCTCGCCACAAGAGAATCTTGATAAAGTCAAGTCCTCAAAAGAGTAGTAGAAGAGAACCTCTCAATTCTTTTCCTCAAAAATAAAATATCTCTGTCCCCAAAGAAATTTGGTAAATCCTTTATATATAGGCATTCTAGCCACCACACAAACCTTAAAAATTTAATGCGTCATATTCTAGAATATTCATATTTTAAAATATTCATAAACAAGAAGAATATTCATTTTTGACTTGGTCAAATATTTGGTGACCAGATAATCAAATTGCGCCAAGATTTCCAAGATTCTTCAAGATTTGATCCAAGGTCATCTCCACGCCAAAGATCACGAACCATGACACCAACAGCTTGCCTAAATTGCTTGGCCCGCACTCAAGTAATCGAACCAGTAGGGATAGACAATGGGTCCTTAGCACCTCCTCCTCGATATGGCTCGATATCCACATCATTCCCTCCCCCGTGCAAAGGATTTGCCCTCAAATCATCACTGGCATCGAAAAGAGTCAAGTTAGAAACATTAAATGTGGCACTAACGTCATACTTACCTGGAAGATCAAGCTTGTAGGAATTATTGTTAACTTTTTCCAAAACCATGAATGGTCCATCCCCTTGTGGTAATAACTTAGAATGTCGCTGCTCAGGAAATCTCTCTTTGTGCATATGAACCCAAACCCAATCGCCGGGTTCAAACACCACTTCCTTGCGCCCTTTGTTGGCTTGTCTTGCATATTGCTTAGTCTCGTGCTCAATATTTGCGTGCGTCTTCTCATGTAACGCCTTGACAAATTCAGCTTTCTTTGCTCCATCTAAATCCACATGCTCATCAATCGGTAAAGGGGTTAAATCTAATGGAGTTAACGGATTAAAAACATAGACAACCTCAAATGGTGTAAATTTAGTAGCATAATATGCAAATTCAACATGTGGCAGACAATCTTCTCAAGATTTTATGTTCCTTTTAATAATAGCACGCAAAAATACCCCTAAAGTTCTATTAACTACCTCAGTTTGACCATCAGTTTGTGGATGACAAGTAGTAGAAAATAACAATCGTGTTCCTAGTTTTTTCTACAATGTTTTCCAAAAGTAGCTAAGAAATTTAGAATCTCAATTTGAAACATTGATCTAGGCATGCCATGCAAACGTACAACCTCCCTAAAGAACAAATCAGCAACATGAGATGCATCATCGGTTTTATGACAAGGTATAAAATGAGCCATCTTTGAAAACCGATCAACAACCACATAAATAGAATCTCTACCATTCTTAGACCTAGGCAATCCTAACACAAAATCCATAGAAATATCAGTCCAAGGATGCGTTGGAATAGGTAATGGTGTATACTGATATTGCTAGTATGAGTACCTAGAGGGGTGTGAATAGGTGCATAAACAATTTATTGAAATACGTAAGCGATTCTTAGCATATGATAGAAAGTAAATTCTCTCTTAATTAACACAATGAAATACGATCGAGGTAGAGAGAGTGAGGAAGAGAAAATTGAACACAGGATTTATAGTGGTTCGGCTTATTCCAAGCCTACGTCCACTCTTCCACACTGACAGCCCACCGGCTGGATTTCACTATGATTAAAAGAGAAGTTACAGCACAGCTTTGCCTTGATTCCATAGTATAGATGTTCTACCACACCTCCTTAAGGTTTCTCACAAATATAGACTCTCTTTTGTATACAAGTGTTCGCTCAAAGGATTTGTCTAAACAAATAAGAGCTTCAGACTTTGGAATTCTTCTATTCCGCACACCTTGAACAACTAAGATAGTCTTCCTTATATACTCCTTTATGCCATCATACCCGTTGGCACTTACCAAAGGAATTCCTCCAATCTACCCGTTGGAAGGAATCAATTAGGAAGATTGTTCAAGCTATTAAAGGAACGTGTTGATAGCCCATCAATCATGTTCGCCCATATAATCAGGATCTCGGTTTCCATAAGCAGAACCTTCCAATAATATTTAGGCAATCACCGGATCTTCAATTATCGAGTCAATCTTTAATCAATCAAAGGACTCCGTTATGTCTTCTCCAGCCACAAGATCTTTTCCAGTTGATAAGGTTAAATCCTTAACGAAACATCCAGTTCTGGATAACCTCTATTCAACGGATTAGAGACTGTCAATGAGGATAGACTTTGAGTCTTGAGTCTGGCTGTCCGGAGGTCTTCAGACTTTAAATAGCAAAGTTTGCAAGCCTTCAGACTAGACTGATAGAAACGATTTGTCAACTTCAAAATACTTCAAGAAGATTTCTCCAACAATCTCCCCCTTTTTGATGGTGACAAAACTTTCTCGCAAATTTGGATATCTTTGACCCGCAAAACATTTCTCAAACACATATGCATATCTTATAGAGATAAATAGCTAACGAGAATAACACTAGAATCTACAACCACAAAAAATAGGTTAGTCCAGTATATGATGAAGCCATTCATAAGATATCAATATTGGTTAATAGAAGCAGTCAAGTCCAAGTCTAGTTCAGTTCTCATCTAGACACAAACCAAAGTCAAACAGGTTCAAACCACAAAACAATCCAAAAAAGTTAATGAATAAAAAGTTTTTGATCAAATCTTGCATCTCTCCCCCTTTTTGTCATCATTAAAAAGGATGAAATGAAGTCAAGATTGCTTGGGAACACGGACAAGCTGGAAATCTTCCATAGACTGAACGATGCCTTCCAGCCTTTTAAAGTCTTCCTTTAGTTGTGCAATCTCCTCACTTTTGGAATTGGCCTGATTCTGAATAGAGAGGGCTTGCCTTTTATCATTCAATGAACAGGAAGAAGCTTGACCTTCATTTTTCAAGCTTTGAACTTCGCATCCCAAGACATAAATCTGACATCGCATCTCCAAAAGAATATCCATGATTCTGCGAAAATCTGCTCCATTATCAGTCTGAGTACTTGCTTCGGCTCGATCTGATGGAGTAAATGCAGACGATGGTAGATCAGCATAATCTTGCAGGTTTGGCGATGAAACTTCATGCCCTTCTTCTAGAAACTGAGATGCATAAACGTCCTCTGGGTCTGCTGGTGAGCGACTAACTCCTTCACTTGCATCTAGACATGAAGACTTCACTCCTTTCTCCTGATCTCCCCCTGTTTCCATGCCTACAGGTGGAGAAGAGTGTTCTTCAGGTTCTCCTTCTTCTCTTCTTTCTTCTTCAGGTCTTTCCTCCTCTGTTTCTTTTTCAGCTTCTATTTCTTCTTATTCCTTCTCCTCTGCTTCTTTTGTCATTTGTTCCGATTCTTCTTTGTGGAACAGACGACTTAAATTCTTCAAAGCCAATGCAGAGATGGTGATGTCTTCCTCATCATCTTCATCCTCAACGAGGAGAGCTCTTCTTCTCTTGGATGGAGCAACCATGGGCTCCTTCCCTTTTCTTTTAGCTGCAGAAGATATTTGATGAGATTTTGCAGGAGGCTTCTCCTTAAATTTCTCCAACGCCTTGCTCAGTTCCTTCAGACGCATTTTGGTCACCATTTTCAGACCTACCACCATATGATCGCATGGTCTAACACAAAAGATTTGTGGAGGCTGAATATTCAGATTTCTGAATAACTTCATAACAAGGCTTGGGTAAGGGAGTTGACCTCTGTCCTTCATCATTGCTCTATACATGTGAAACATCACAGTGTGAGGGAGAGAAAACCTTTTTCCAAAAAGAATGGCATACATCAGCTTGGCCTCTGAACTTGAAACATTAGTCTTGGAAGTTGATTTCGGTCGGAGGCAATTAATCACAATCTTGTGAAGCAAGATGTTGAATGCGCCCATCCTTAAGTAGGTGATCTTTTCATCTGTTCTCCTGTCCTTCACTAATTCAAGTGTGGCCCGAGCAATGGAAACTTTGATTATTTGATATCTTCCTCTTTCGACTTCTAACACATCTGCCAGCATATTCATATCCACAACATAGTCTTGGTCTTTAACGCTGAAAGAGAATCTATTCGCATCTAAAAAACTTAGATTTGAATAGAAATATGCAGTTAATTCAGCACATGCCTTTGTAGAGTCAGAGCATAACTTTTCAAGTTGAAGATAACTGAACTTTTCCCTCAAGTTCACATTCACTGCATCCAGAAAATCAAAATCCACACTCCTAGGGTTTATTACCCCACGCTTCAGCAATTTCGAGTACAGATCCTTTTGCTCCTTTGATATGAACAAATCTCCCATTTTTCCTTGATTTTCAATCGCAACACCTATTTTCGGTTGAAATTGACTGTATAATTTATCATCATCATTCCCATCTACAGGATTCGGCCCCCAGTCACGAGGATCACTTGGGATATTTGCAAGGGTTTCCTCAGCCACCCTTTTCGAGCAATTCCCAAACTTTCCATTTTTTTCCAGAAAAATATATTCGTTCCCATGTCCTTTGTCTTTAAGAAAATCATCAATGTATTTCAAAGGAGTATGAATTCCTTTTAGGGCACGATATAACTGGTAAATATAAGCGGGCTTTTGAACATTTACAGGGTCTGCATCCTCGATGATTTCTTCCTATTGTTGATGATCAACGCCTTGAGGACTAGATTGAGGAGAATGACGCTGTTGAGAATGTTGTGGGCTCGCTTGCTGTTCTGGAGTCACTTCATCTTCAGTAAGATCGAAGTGCGTAGGCCCCTCACTCATCCGCCGTGGTCCCCTGCTTGCGATTCTTGAGGACTTTCTTGAAGATGACATCTTTCTCAGTTTTTGGAAGATTCCTTGCTTGACTTTCCCAGGAAAGATGACAACTTTTTGAGGATTGAACGAAGAAGACAAATGGGATTGGAGGATCGATGCTTTCTAGGGTTTTTTTTTGAGAGAAAAGTGAAGAGGAATCGACAATGCACAATCGGTTAAAAAGAGGGATAAACGAACCGTCACAAAGGAAATAAAAATATGCCTTTTCAAAATAACTGACTTTTTTTCCGCAAAAATAGCCATTTCAAAAATAACTTTTTGAAAATGAAACGATGCAATATTTATGTGAATTAAATATAGCAACAATTTAAACACAGTTTGATGATCGTACCTTTTCAAGATGAGATTCAAGGGAGAAAGACTTACAGTCTGACGGACGTACCAAGACTGTCTTTCAGATAAAGTCTTGTAAGTCTGAGTCTAAAAGTCTTTAGACTTTGATATCCTCATACCTCAAAATGTTGAGTCTGGAACGAATAGACTCAAATTGATTTTTCTTGAAAGGCTTTGTGAATATATCCGCCAGTCGATTCTTTGAGTCAACAAATTGAATTGAAATATCTCCATTTTGAAATGGTCTCTAATAAAGTGATGTCGAATCTCTATATGCTTTGCTTTTGAGTGGAGAATTGGATTTTTGGTGAGGTTGATAGCGCTGGTATTGTCGCAATTAATCTCCGTGCATGAGTCTTCAATTTCAAAGTCTCTTAGCTGTTGTTTTATCCATAGAATTTGCGAACAGCAGCTTCCAGGTGGCTACATACTGCTTCGTTGTTGAAAGAGACACGGTGCTTTGTTTCCTTGAAAACCAAGACACTGTCCTGCTTCCAAGCAACTGGCAGGTTCCCGAAGTGCTTTTTCTATCAACTCTGCAACCAGCCAGATCCGCGTCTGAATTTCCCAGAAGATTAAAGTTTTCCTTCTTAGGATACCAAAGATCGATGCTTGATGATGAAGCCACGTATTTAATGACGCGTTTCGCAGCATTGAGATGGGATTCTCTAGGATCTGATTGAAACCTAGCACATATGCAAACACTCAACAAAATGTCAGGTCTAGAAGCGGTAAGATAAAGAAGTGAACCAATGATGCTCCTGTACAGCTTTTGATCAACTTTCTTCCCTTCTTCATCTTTGTCTATCTTCAAAGAACTTGACATCGGTATGTCGGTCTTTTTGCACTTTTCCAGTCCAAATCTTTTGACAAGATCATTAACATATTTTTCTTGATAAATAAAAGTTCATTCCTTCAATTGTTTTACTTGAAGACCAAGAAAGAATGTTAACTCTCCCATCATACTCATTTCAAATTCATCCTGCATAGACTTAGAAAATTTATTGCATATATTTTCATTAGAAGATCCGAAAATAATGTCATCCACATATATTTGAACAAGTAAGAAACTTTTGATCTCCTTTTTGATAAATAAAGTCGTATCTACTTTACCTTTGACAAAACCATTTTGTATTAAAAACTTACTTAATATGTCGTACCAAGCTTGAGGTGCTTGCTTTAAACCATACAAAGCCTTTTCGTCAAGAGGCGAGTCTGGCTTCTTTGGGTCTTCAAACCCTGGTTCCACATAAACTTCCTCATGGATAAATCCATTTAGGAAGGCACTTTTGACGTCCATTTGGAATAACCTGAAATTCTTATAACAAGCAAACACAAGTAATAGTCGAATAGCTTCTAACCTTGCTACTGGAGCGTAAGTCTCATCATAGTCTATTCCTTCTTCTTGTGTATATCCCTTGGCCACGAGTCTTGCTTTGTTTCGTACGACTTTTCCTTTCTCATTCATCTTGTTTCGAACACCCATTTAGCTCCAATAACAGTTTTACCTTTTGGTTTGGATGTCAATTCCCAAACATCATTAATGCTGAACTATCGAGCTCTTCTTGCATAGCTTCAATCCAGCTTTCATCAGACAAAGCTTCTTCTATGCTTTTTGGTTCAATTTCAAAAACAAGTGCTACATCACTAGACTCTTCTCGCCTTTTGGATCTGGTGCGAATTCCTTCATTAATTTCGCCGATTATAAGATCTTTAGGATGACTGGACTTATGCTTCAAGTTACTTGTTGATTTTTTTGGTTGATGATCTCTCTCTTTGTTTGGATCTTCATGAACATCCCGATGCTGGTTTTCAGTCCGAGATGCTTCTTGAGTTGTAAGCTTTGGAAGGTTCGGAGCAGGTTCGAGACTCTTCTTGATGAGTCTGACTTGATTCATCTTGCATTGAGTCTTGAAATTTGACATTCATTGACTCCTCCACAGAGTGGCTCTTCTTGTTATAGACTCTGAAGGCTTTGCTTGATGTAGAGTATCCAAGGAAGATACCTTCATATGATCTTTCTTCAAACTTACCAACTCGATCTTTTGCATTTTTCAATATGAAACATTTGCAACCGAATACATGAAAGTATGAAACAATAGGCTTCTTATCTTTGAACAACTCATAAGGGGTTTTCTCTAGAATAGGTCTTAAAAAGACTATTGATGATATAACAAGCTGTTGAAATAGCTTCAACCCAAAATCGTGAAGAAATCTTGCTTTCAATTAAAAGAGTTCTAGCCATTTCCTGAAGAGATATGTTCTTTCTTTCCACAACTCCATTTTGCTGAGGAGTATATGGAGAAGAGAACACATGATTAAAGCCAGATTCATCACAAAATTTTGTAAAATCTTGATTTTCAAATTCACCTCCATGATATGTTCTTATACATGAGATTACATATCATTTTTCATTTTGAACCTTTTTAGCAAACTTTTCAAAATACGAGAAGGTTTCGGACTTACTTGCAAGGAAATATACCCAAGTAAAACGGGAGTAATCGTCCACAATTACTAGGCAATATTTCTTACCTCCAATACTGTGTTCTGGTTGGTCCGAAGAGATCCATATGCAGCAACTGTAGTACATGATTAGTAGAGACATGATTTATTGGCTTAAATGAATTTCTTACCTGTTTTCCCAGAATACATGGAGTACATGGATCAGTCTTTTGATAAGGTAATCTGGGTAGTCCTCGAACAAGCTGTTTTGATGAGATTTTGGCTAATTGCTTCATGTTGACATGACCAAGCTTTCTGTGCCATAAGCTTGCTTCATCTTGAATTGAGATAAAACATTGCGATTCATTTGGTTTTACATCCAGAAGATAGATGTTTCCATGTCTTCGACCCATGAAAGACTGAGTAGAGTCTTTACTGATTCCAGAACATGTTCCTTCTTGAAAGAAGATCTTGAAACCAGTATCACACAGTTGACTAATGCTGAGAAGATTGTAATTGAGTCCCTCCACCAAGGAAACATTACTTATTGTGAGATTTCCAATTTTCACAGTTCCAAATCCCACAATACTTCCTTTGCTGTTTCCTCCAAATGAAACTTTTCCACCATTTACTTAAGCAAGCTTTATAAAACAATTTGAGTCTCCTGTCATGTGTCTTGAGCATCCTTTGTCAAGATACCACTTTACCTTTTTCTTGACGGTGACCCGTATTTAAAAAAAGAGTCTCAAGCTTTCTTTGGTATCCAAACTTTCTTGGGTCCTTTGGTGTTAGTAACATAAGCAGTATTAGCCCATATTTTCTTAACATGTTTCCAAACCATAGGACACTCTTTTTCAAAGTGATCCAGATTGTTGCATTTTGAACATCCGAGAGCATTTCTACCTACAGATTTTACAAAACCTTTTTGAAGTGATTTTTGTAAGCCTCTCTCGAGAGTCTTTTCTTAATTCTTTCTTTTACTTTAGGAAAATCAATCAAGGGAATTGTTTCTGCTGTCATACCTAGATTGGACTTATTGAAGTAAGGTCTTTGAGCTGAAAGAATTTTCTCAAGTTTTTCAGACCCTATTGAAAATTTCTTTGAAATATTTGATAAGTCTATTTTTAAAAGCACATTTTCTTTTAAAAGATTATCTTCATTTTCTTTAAGAGTGGAAACAGTCAAGTCTAGACTTTTAGCTTTTTCTACTAAAACATTTTCCTTTTGCTTTAGAGTTGAGTTTTCCTGTTTTAGTTCGGAAATTCTTTTGAGAGAAATCTTAAGACTAAAACACAGTTCATCAATGTATTTAGAAACTTTGACAGGAATTTTAAAATTACTTGCCTCAACTTCACTGTCTGAGTCTGATCCAGAGTCTGAGTCTGATTGTGCCATCAGACATAGATTGGCATATTCATTATCACTTTCTTCACACTCTGTGTCACTCCAGGTTTCGGCTTTGAGAGCTTTTCGAAATTTTTCAGCTTTTCCTTTCTTCTTCAGAAGAAGAGGACAGTTGGGTCTGATGTGTCCCTTTTTCTTACATTCAAAACAGACTATGTCTTTGTTTGGTTCCTCATCATCACAGACTTGGTCTGCTGTCTTTGAAAGCTTTGTTTCTTTGAGTTGAACCTTCTTCCTTTTCTATTCAGTTTTCTGAATCTTCTTATCATGAGAGCAAGCTCCTCATCATCCATATCTTCTTGAGAATCTGTATCATCGAATCATCATTTGATTTTAATGCAATGGATTTCTTACCTTTTGGATCTTCATCTTCATTGATCCGTTCCACTTCATAAGACTGAAGAGTTCCAATTAGCTCGTCGACATATAGTGGCATAATTCTCTGCGTCTCTCTTATCGAAGTCTTTATGTGATTCCAATCCCTGGAGAGTCCACGCAGTAGCTTGTTTACCTTCATGGGATCAGAAGTTGGTTGACCTTGATTTTCAAGACCATTCACAATATTTGTAAAACGACTAAACATGTCAGATATTGATTCTCCTGGTTTCATTTTGAAGGCTTCGTATTGACCGAGAAGAATGTTGATTCTTGTTTCCTTCACTCGATCTGTTCCTTCATAGGTGATATGCAATCTGTCCCAAACTTCTTTTGCTGTACCACAAGAAGATATTCTATTATATTCAGTTGGTGATAAAGCACAATATAAGGAGTAAATTGCTTTTGCATCGAGTGCTTGTCTCTTGATTATTTCTTCTGAGACATTCCGCTGGTCTCATCGGTTTCTTTTCCTCTTTCGAGAGGGCGATGCGGTGGTAGGATAAATTCCTTTTTCTACAATGTCCCATTCCAGAGGATCCTTTGATTGAAGGAAAGCTTTCATCTTGTTCTTCCAGATGTTGTAATCCTTTCCATCAAAGTAGGGTGGTCTGGTATTGCTTTGCCCTTCCATCAGCCCTGGTGCTAGCATACTAGCCATGGATCTTTTACTACGAAGTAAAACACTTCAGATAGAGTAAGTACACAGGCTCTGATACCAATTGATATTGCTAGTATGAGTACCTAGACGGGGGTGAATAGGTGCATAAACAATTTATCGAAATACGGAAGCGATTCTTAGCATATGATAGAAAGTAAATTCTCTCTTGATTAACAAAATGAAATATGATCGAGGTAGAGAGAGTGAGGAAGAGAAAATTGAACACGGGATTTATAGTGGTTCGGCTTATTCCAAGCCTACGTCCACTCTTCCACATTGATAGCCCACCGGCTGGATTTCACTATGATTAAAAGAGAAGTTACAGCACAGCTTTACCTTGATTCCACAATGTAGATGTTCTACCACACCTCCTCAAGGTTTCTCACAAATATAGACTCTCTTTTGTATACAAGTGTTCGCTCAAAGGATTTGTCTAAACAAATAGGAGCTTCAGACTTTGGAATTCTTCTATCGCGCACACCTTGAACAACTAAGACAGTCTTCCTTATATACTCCTTTATGCCATCATACCCGTTGGCACTTACCAAAGGAATTCCTCCAATCTACCCGTTGGACGGAATCAATTAGGAAGATTGTTCAAGCTATTAAAGGAACGTGTTGATAGCCCATCAATCATGTTCGCCCATACAATCGGGATCTCGGTTTCCATAAGCGAGAACCTTCCAATAATATTTAGGCAATCACCGGATCTTCAATTATCGAGTCAATCTTCGATCAATCAAAGGACTCCGTTATGTCTTCTCCAGCCACAAGATCTTCTCCATTTGATAAGGTTAAATCCTTAACGAAACATCCAGTTCTGGATAACCTCTCTTCAACGGATTAGAGACTGTCAATGAGGATAGACTTTGAGTCTTGAGTCTGGCTGTCCGGAGGTCTTCAGACTTTAAATAGCAAAGTCTGCAAGCCTTCAGACTAGACTGATAGAAACGATTTGTCAACTTCAAAATACTTCAAGAAGATTTCTCCAACATATACAAGCCATGTGGTTTAGTTGTAGACTTTGATTGCTTACAAGCAATGCATCTCTCACAAACACGTGTGACATCTCTCTTCATATGTTGCCAATAAAAATGTTCATGCAGCACTTCTTAAGTCTTATTAATACCAAAATGCCCCATTAAACCACCACTATGCGCTTCTCGCATCAACAATTCACGCAAAGAACACTTAGGCAAACATAATTTTCTTTCACAGAAAAGATAACCTTCATGCCTATAGAATTGATCAAATGCAGCATGTTCACATGCTTCATACACTCTCCTAAAGTCATCATCATTAGTATATAAGTCCTTGATATGCTCAAAACCTAGACACTTTGCTTCTAAAATAGTTAGAATCACGTACCTCTGAGAAAGTGCATAAGCTACTACATTCTTCTTACCTTTCTTGTACTTGATCACATATGGAAAAGTCTCGATGAACTCCATCCATTTGGCATGCCTTTTATTCAACTTTTGCTTCCCTTTCAAGTACTTCAGGGTCTTGTGATCGGTGTGGATCACAAACTCCTTCAGCCATAGATAATGTTGCCAAGTTTCCAAAGCTCGCACTAAAGCATACATCTCCTTATCGTAGGTAGGATAATTCAATATGTTTCAACTCAATTTCTTGCCGAAATAAGCTATGGGATGCCCTCCTTGCATCAACACAGCTCTAATTCCTATACTAGAAGCATCGCACTCTATCTCAAAAGTAGCACCGAAATTCGGTAAAGATAACAAAGGAGCATTAGTCAACTTATCTTTTAAAAGATTAAATGCTTTCTCTTGCTCTTCTCCCCACGTGAAACCCACGTGCTTCTTGATAACCTCAGTTAAAGGTGCGGCAATGGTGTTGAAATTTCTCACAAATCGCCAATAGAAACTCGCCAATCCATGAAAGCTACGCACCTCTCCTACAGTCTTAGGTGTTCGCCATTCACGAATTGCTTTAACCTTTTCTTCATCAACCTCTATACCATCAGCACTAACAACAAATCCTAGAAATACTAATTTGTTAGTAACAAAAGAGTACTTCTTTAGATTAGTGTATAATTGCTGGGCCCTTAAAGCCTGCAAGACAGCTTGCACATGCTCAATATGGTCATCAGGGCTTTGGCTATAAATCAAGATGTCATCGAAATAGACAACCGCAAATCGACTAATAAAAGCACACAAAACATGATTCATAAGTCGCATAAACGTGCTCGGTGCATTAATTAATCCAAATGGCATGACTAACCACTCATATAATCCATACTTTGTCTTAAATGTAGTTTTCCATTCATCACATTCTTTCATCCTAATTTGATGATAGCCACTTTTCAAATCGATCTCAGTGAAAATGCAAGCACCATGCAACTCATTGAACATGTTATCTAACCTAGGAATAGGATGTCGATACTTTACCGTAATATTATTGATTGCTCGGCAATCGACACACATTCGCCAAGTTCCATCCTTCTTTGGCACCAACAAAACAGGGACAACACATGGGCTAAGACTCTCTCTCACATACCCTCGCTCCAATAGTTCGCTAACTTACCACTGAAGTTCCTTTGTCTCCTCGGGGTTGCTTCAATATGCGGGTTGGTTAGGTATTGACGCACCAGGAATCAAGTCAATTTGATGTTCTATGCCTCGAATCGGTGGTATCCCTCCAGGAAGTTCATTAGGAAAGATATTTTTAAATTCTTGCAATAAAGACACAATAAGACTAGGCAAACTTAGGTCAAGATCGTTAGTAGAAAACAAAATATTCTTGTACACAAGTACAAGCATTGGTCGATCTAGAACTAAAGCTCTCCTCACTTCACTTGATTTTGCATAAAAATTATTTTGCTTCTTTTCTTTCCTCTCTTCTTTTCCCTCGGTTTTTACCACAATCTTTCTTTTAGCCTCTCCTTTTCCTTGCATCTCAGACACACCACGCAAGCCCTCGTATTTCTCACATTTTCTCTCTCTCTCTCTCAGCTTCTCGTTGTAACTTTAACTAATCTTGATGCACCTCACTAGGTGTCATTGGTACTAAGGTATAAGTCTTTTGATTCATCACCAATGAATAATGATTAGTATACCCATCATGATGTGCCTTTCGATCATATTGCCATGGTCTTCTAAGTAAGATATGACCCACTTGCATAGGTACAACATCACACTCTACCTCGTCCTTGTATCTCCCTATCTCAAATGGAATTCGAACTTGCTTTGATACTTTCACCTCACCACTATTATTTAACCATTGAAGTCTATAAAGCCTAGGGTGCTTTGTCGTCTTCAAACCCAACTTATCCACCATAATACAACTTGCCACATTCGTACAACTACCTCCATCAATTATCATACTACAAATCTTACCATTCACCACACATCTTGTATGAAACAAGTTATCTCTTTGTTGGTGATGCTCCTCCTCCTTTACTTGCACACTCAGAGAACGCCTAACCGCCAATAAGTCTCCTTTTATAGCCACGTCTCCATCACTACAATCCTCCAATGGTGGCATCTCATCATCCTCTTCTTCCATTTCACTTTCAGATTCAATAATACCATATCCAGTCATGATCATCACCCTCCTATTAGGGCATTGATTCGCCATATGACCCCTGCCCAAACATTTAAAACATTTAATCTCACGAGTTCTAGTGTTAGGTTTTTCGATTTTACCTGAAGTCAGATTCGTTCCAATTTTACTGTCCCTCTCCTTCTCCTTTGAGGTTTCGGTTTTGGTGTTGTTTACTCTCCAATTTGGGTTCCCATCTCTTTTCCAATTGGATCTCCAATTCTGATTTGAACCTCCTCCACCCTTGTGATTTCGATCCAACTTCAATTGCCGCTCAACTTTGATAGCTTTGTCTACCAATTCCTCCAATTCAACATAATGTTGCAGCTCCACCACCCTTGCTATGTCTTGACTCAAACCACTCAAAAATATTGACATTGTGGCCTCACGATCCTCCACCACATTAGCACGGATCATGGCAATCTCCATCTCCTTGTGATACTCTTCCATGCTCTTATTGCCTTGTGTGAGATTATGTACCTTTTGAAACAAATCTCGGTGGTAATGACTTGGTATAAAATGCCTCCTCATCACCGCTTTCATGTCATCCTACATTCTATCGGTCTTTCACCATTGCGTCTCCTACTAGTCACAAGCTGATCCCACCAAATTATAGCATAATCGGTAAATTCAACAGCTGCAATTTTTACTTTTTTGAGCTCGGAGTATCGTTGGCAATCAAATACCATCTCCATGCGTTTCTCCCATTCTAGATACGCATCGAGATCATTCTTCCCTTAGAAAGAAGGAATCTTCATCTTGATATTGCCAAGTTCATTATCTTCTCGGTGTTTAAACCCTCGGGCTCCATTCCACCTTCCAAATCAAGCATCTCTATCATCCTCCATGTTGGCCTCATCATTATCATAATGCTGCTACCTTCTATGTCGTGTTCTAGAGGTGTCTCGCTGATGTTGCGGCCTTGCCCGGGGTAGCTCTCGGTCATAATTAACCCTCATGTCATTCCCCATCATTTGGCCACTAAGCTCCTCCACTACGGCCCTCAATTGCTGGATGCTTTCCACGAGCACTTCATCCCTTCGTATGGAGTTAACCTCCTTTTGATTCACACTTTCTTCGTGCGACATATTTTAGACCTGCAAGTAAACGTTAGTCACAAAAATCCTCACCAATCGCTCCTTTACGTGTTTCTCTCAAGGTGTTTGTCACTCCCCTTGTGTTTAACTCGTGTTTAACTCAAGTCTAGGCTTTTTCCACCCTCAATTAATCTTATACACTCTTGCCTTTTTCCTCTCGTATTCTCTTTTTGTGTGCATTTTTTTTTGACAAACTTTTTTTTTTCTTTTTTTTGACGAACTCAGATACAATTGAAGATGCTAGAAAAAAAAAAAAAACTAAAACTAACAATAAACAGACGTATGGAAGAGCAAAAGCAATCGATCCCTAAATCAGCTAGAACCGAAACCCTAGCTCAATAAATTTCAAATTGCCGAATGTAAACCAAAAATTAAAGATAAATAGGCCTTGTAGAAACAAGCTCTAATACCAACTAAAGTGAATCGTTGTGGAAGGATCGTTCTACGAATGCCTAGATGGTGTGAATTGCAAACCTCGATCTCCAATCAAACCTGTGATTGGCAACCTAGGTATGAATGTGACCTGTTGACGAACGCGTGTCAACCAACCAATGTTATAGACGCCACGAGCGAAAGAATCCGCTATCTCACTCGATGAGTCGAATCGACCGCCACAAGAGAATCTTGATAAAGTCAAGTCCTCAAACGAGCAGTAGAAGAGAACCTCTCAATTCTTTTCCTGAAAAATAAAATATCTCTGTCCCCAAAGAAATTTGGTAAATCCTTTATATATAGGCATTCTAGCCACCGCACAAACCCTAAAAATCTAATGTGTCATATTCTAGAATATTCCTATTCTAAAATATTCATAAACAAGAAGAATATTTCTATTTGACTTGGTCAAATATTTGGTGACCAGATAATCAAATTGCACCAAGGTTTCCAAGATTCTTCAAGATTTGATCTAAGGTCATCTCCACACCAAAGATCATGAACCATGACACCAACAGCTTGCCTAAATTTCTTGGCTCGCGCTCGAGTGATCGAACCAGTAGGAATAGACAATGTGTCCTTAGCACCTCCTCCTTGATATGTCTCGATGTCCACATCAACTCCCTTGAAATACATCAATGAATTTTTGAAAGATAAAGGGTATCAAAATGAAACCTACTTTTTGTGAACAATGGAACGATTGGAGAGTACTCCTGCGGGGTCAGTAGATCGAGCATTTGCGAATATTCCCAATGATCCACGTGTTGGAGGACTTAGTTAGCCTGATGGGAATGATGATGACAAAATGTATGCTTAGTTCAAGCCTATAATGGGTGTTGGGGTGAATATTCGAAGCAAAAGGATTGATTTGTTTCGCTCGGATGAACACGGGCGACTTTACTCTAAGTTGCTAAAAATATGGGTAATCAATCCGAGAAGTGTAGACTTTGATTTTCTTGATTCTGTGAATGTGAAGTTGCGAGAGAAATTCTCTAAACTTCAGCTTGAGCAAGTTTGTTCTAAGACGACTAAGGCATATCTAGAACTTACTACTTACTTCTATTCTAATCTCAGTTTCTTGGATGCAAATAGATTTTCGTTTAGTATTTGAGACCAGGACTATGTTGTTGACATGGACACATTTGTGGATGTGATTGGAATAAAGCAAAGGGTTTCCAATTGATTAGTGTGTCTGTTGGTCGTACGACAGTAGAGCTTGTTCGGGATGGAATGGCTGAAGGAAAAATTTCGTACTTGAGGATGAATGCTTCTAACATCTTGCTTCACAAGATTGTGATCAATTGCCTCAGACCCAAGTCAACCTCGAAGACAGACGTCTCTAACTCCGAAGCAAAGTTAATGTATGCCATCAATGCTGGCAATAAATTCTCTTTGCCTCACATAATCATGTTTCACATGTACAAAACAATGGCAAAAAACATAGGGCGACTTCCTTACTCAGGGCTTGTTACAAAGCTTTTTAAACGTTTCAATATTCAGCCTCCCAGGATATTATGTGTTTGATCATGTGATCAAATGGTAGTGGGACTGAAAATGGTTTTGCAAAATGCGTTTAAAAGAGCTGGACAAGGCTTTGGAGTGATTGAAAGAGAAAACCCTTGTCAAGTCACAACAAGGTTCTTCAGTTGCTAAACGGAAAGGGAAGGAGCCCATGACAGCTACATCCAGAAAAAAGAAGAGCACTTGTTTTGGAGGATGAAGAGGATGAGGATGATATTACCATTTATGCTCTTGCACAAAAAAATCTTCAAAGTGCTTTTCTAGAGACTGAGGAGAGAGAGGATTGAGACATGGAGGAAACAGAGCATGGAGAAGCAAAGGAAATGAGTGGAGAGAGAGAATCGATGCAAAAAGAAGCAGATGAAGAAAGGATTGAAGAAGAAGGGACAGGTGAAGAGGCAAAAACAGAGCATGAAGCATACTTCTCACCTCCTGAGGGCATTAAAACAAGGGGAGTTGCTGAAAAAAGAGGTACATCTTCAATTGCTATTACTAGTGAAGGTGTTAGTCGCTCACCTGTAGATCCAGAAGGCATCTTTGCATCTCAATTCCCAAAAGAAGGTCATGAGGTTTCATCGCCAAATCTGAGTGATCATGCTGGCTTGCCATCATCTGCAAATACTTCCACTGATCATGCAAAAGCCAATACTTAAACTGACAATACAATAGACTTTCACAGAATTCTTGATGTTCTTATGGAGATGCAAGGATAGATTTATGCCTTGGGTTGTGAAGTTTAGAATTTGCAGAATGCGGGTCAAACATCTTTAGTTTCCTTGCATGATCAAGTTCATGTCCTTACTCTTCAAGTTCAAGCAAATGCCAAGGGTGAAGATGTGGCTCAACTGAAGGAGGATTTGAAAAAACTGGAAGGGATTGTCAAGTCAATGGGAGATTTCCAGCTTGTTCGCGTTCCTAGGCAACCTTAATTCTATTATCTTTTTTATCTCTACCTTTTTCATGATGACAAAAAGGGGGAGAGATGGTGCAGATTTGAAACTTAACTTTCGTTTTACTTTACTCTTTGAATGACTTTTGTTTGGTTATTTGGCTTTGACTGAATTTGGTTTGGTTTGTTTGATCGTTTGGTTATTTTAAGCACTATTGGTATTCCATGACAAAGATAGTTATTTATTTACATGACTAACTTATTTCCTGTGGATGCAAATTGAATGCTGTCTATACTAAGTCAATTATCTATTGTGAGATATCCATGTTTGCTTGAGTATTGTTTTGCAGGTCAAAAATATCCAAATCTGCAAGAAAGTTTTGTCACCATAAAAAATGGGGAGATTCTTGGAGAAAACTTCATTGTGTGTTTTGAAGATGACAAAACGTTTCCATCAGTTTAGTCTGAAGACTTACAGACTCTTTAGTCGAAGTCTGAAAAGTGCCGAACCGCCAGACTCAAGATTCAAAGTCTATCATCATTGATAGTTTCTAGACCATCGAAGAAGACTTATCCAGAACTGAGTATCTTGCTAAGGATTTGATTCTATCGACTGAAGAAGATCTCTTGGTTGGAGATAGCATCTTGGAATCTGTTATTCGTTTTCATTTGGATAATTTAGATCCGTTGATTAGCGAAGCATACTTGGAAAGTTCTACTTATGTAAACCTAGATCCTAATTATATGGGCGATCATGATTGGTGGGCTATCGTCATATTCCTTAAATAACTCGAAATCTCCCTAATTGATTCTGTCCAACGGGTAGATTGGAAGAACTCTTTTAGTAAGTGCCAATGGGTATGAAGGCATGGAGGAGTATATAAGGAAGATGTTCCAGTTATTCGAGTGTGCGCATGATAGAAGAATTCCAAAGTCTGAAGCTCATTGTTCTTTGTCAAGTCAATTGTTGAGCAAAAACTTGTACTCAAAAGAGCGTTTATATTTCTGTGAGACCTTGAAGAAGTGTAGCGAAGTCTTTACACTGTGGAATCAACGAAGAGCAATACTGTAACAACTCTTTTGATTCTTAGTGAAATCCAGCCGGTGGGCTGTCAGTGCGGAAGAGTGGACGTAGGCTTGGATCAAGCCGAACCACTATAAAATTTGTATTCTTATTCTCCTCCCTAAGCTCTTTACTTTGATCGTAACTCTATTTGATTATTAAAGTCTAATTTCCTTTTCATAATCTATTGCTAAACAGAATTTTGTTTAAAAGTGAAATCATTTTCTTTATATTGTGAGAATTTGTTTTCGCACCTATTCACCCCCCTCTAGGTGCTCGTACTAGCTTTCACACGTGGCTCAATCATTGGGGTGGGATGTTTATTGCTGCATCTTATGGTCTACAAAGTTTGTTAGCTAAGAAATGAGGAGTTCATGATGTTTTAAACTTAGCTGGATCCGGTTCGACCATTGCTTCAACATCTTGTTTGATTTGAAAGGAATTTCTTCCATGCTTAAGATATTGTCCATAAATTGTTATGTTGTAGCCTACAAAATCAATTAATCACAATTCTTGATACTATTAAATAACTGATGCTAAACGAAGAATGAGTTTTTCTTTTTCTTTTCTTTAGTTTACGTTAGTATCAGGATCACTAATGTGCCTTGCAATTAATGTCGCCCTTAGTGTAGCTCTTGGAGGTGTAGTTGGCTTTCCTCTTGGTAAGTGTAAGATAGACAGCACATCAAAAAGACTTTATATTAAGCTTTTCTTGTATTCTGAGCTTCTTTATAGTCAACTCGATGTCGTGATCAAGAGTCAAATTATTTAGTCAAGAAACAAGAAAAGAAAGTAATCTCTAACAAGTGACAATTGCACCTTTTGGGCCAATAGTTATGTCCCTTATACTCTACAGACAAGAATGATAGTTGCATACCCTTCTCCTTTAGGAAGCATTGCATCATATTAAATTATGTCTTGGACTTAAGCATGTGTACATAACTCAACCTGATTGAAGGATACCGGTTTATACATCTAAATCGTTGAGAAAGAAATCCCACAACAGATTAGAATATCTCTTTGAAGAAGTATCCTAATTTGCGTAAAGGAAGGCCAAGGGGCACACAAATATAGCATTCGTGGAGACTCGTATTTTCAAGAAAGGATCAGAACATTCACTTGTGCCGTTGAGAATTTGTTTTGGTCTTTTCCAAGGGTCGACCAAAACAAATACATGTTGGCCGCATATATCTTTCCCTTCAAGTCGCACACTAAAGGACATGGATTTTGTGGGTTTTGTTAAGATTTCCAGCTGTTACTTGAAGTGTAGAAGAGACTCACAAAGAAGTGACGTGTTTGAACACTGAGATTTGTGTTATGAGTTATACATCCAATTGAGTAATATATGTTAGAGAAAACTTCCGTATTTGTTTTGAAGCTGGCAAAATGTTTATATTAGTCTAGTTTGAAAATTTGCAGATTCTTTTGTCAAAGTTTGAAGATTGCCAGACTGCCAGACTCAAGATTTAAAGTCCGCCCTCATTGACAGTTTCTAGACCGATGAAGAAGACTTATCTAGAATTGAGTGTTTCTTTAAGGATTTGTTTCGAGCGGCTAAAGAAGATGTCAGGGCTAGAGATAGCATCTCAAGATCTATTATTCGTTTTGAAATTAATTCAGGTAATTTAGATCTGTTGATTGGCAAAGCATACTTGTAAGGTTCTATTTATGGAAACCTAGATCCCGATTGTATGAATAGGATTTGTGGGCTATCATCATATTCCTTAAGTAACTCGGGATCTTCCTAATTGATTTTGTCCAACGGGTAGATTGGAAGAACTCCTTTGGAAGGTGCTAACGGTTATGAAAGCATTGAGGAGTATATAAGGAAGACGCTCTAGTTATTCGAGTGTGTGCGCGATAGATAAATTCCAAAGTCTGAAGCTTCTTGTTCTTTGCTGATTCAATTGTTGAGCGTAAATTTGTACTCAAAAGAGAGTTTAAATACTTGAGAGACCTTGAGGAAGTGTAGTAGAGTCTATACACTATGGAATCAATGATGTGATACTGTAACCACTCTTTTGATTCTTAGTGAAATCCAACCGGTGGGCTATTAGTGTGGGAGAGTAGACATAGGCTTGGATTAAGCCGAACCACTATAAACTCTGTGTTCTTATTCTTTTCCCAGAATCTCTTTATTATGCTCGTAATTCTATTTAACTGCTAAAGTTTGATCTTGCTCAAAGTCTGCTGCTATTCAAACTCAGGTTAAAAGTAAAAGTTTTCACTGTATTTTGCAGAATATGTTTTTACATCTATTCACCCCCTCTAGGTGTTCATACTAACACTTTCAATTGATATCAGAGCATGTGTACTCATTTAAATTGAAGTGTTTTTATTTCAGAGTTAATGATCCATGGCTAGTATGTTGGCTCCAAGTTTGGTTGAAGGGTAAAAAACACCAGACCACCTTATTTTGATGGAAATGAATACAATATATGGAAAAACAAGATGAAGGCATTCCTAAGATCAAAGAACCTCTGGAATGGGATGTAGTAGACAAAGAAATTATTCCTAAGCTACAATAGTCTCATAAAGGGAAAAAGAAGTTGTTGAGACTAATGAGATGACTCAAGAAGAGATAACCAAGAGACAAGCTCTTGATGCAAAAGCAATTTATTCCTTATATTGTGCATTATCTCCTACTGAATATAACCGAATATCTTCTTGTGGAACAGCTAAAGAATCACCGGCATGTTTAGTCGTTTTACAAAAATTGTGAATGGTCTTGAGTATCAAGATCAACCAATCTCTGGACCCATGAAGGTTAACAAATTGCTGCGTGGACTTTCAAAAGATTGGAATCACGTGAAGACCTCAATAAGAGAGACACAAAGGATCATGCCACTTTCCGTTGACAAATTGATTGTCACTCTTCAATCTTATAAAGTGGAGCAAATCAATGAAGATGAAGATCCCAAAGGTAAAAAATCATTGCTTTAAAATCTAATGATGACCCTAATGTTATAGATTCTGAAGACGATATAGCGATGAAGAGCTTGCACTTATGATAAGAAGGTTCAGAAAACTGAACAAAAAGGGAAGAAGATTCAATTGGAAGAAACAAAGTTCTCAAAAGTTTCAAAATAAATCAGCTGAGGACGATGAATCTAATAAAGATGTAATTTGTTTTGAATGCAAGAAAAATGGACACATAAGATCCAACTGTCCCTTGCTAAAGAAAAAGAAAGGAAAAGCTGAGAAATACAGAAAGACACTTAAAGCAGAAACTTGGAGTGATACCGAATGCGAAGAGAGTAATGATGGTTATGATAATATTTGTATAATGGCAAAATCAGAATCAGATTCAGACTTTGAGATAGATACAGAGTTAGACTCAGATAGTGAAATCGAGGTCACTATCAAGAAAAATGTTAAATGGTACTTGGATAATGGATGCTCAAGACATATGACATGAGACTCAAATTGTTTCATAAAGCTTATACAAGTTAATGGTAGAAAAGTTTCTTTTGGTGGAAATAGCAAATGAAGAATTGTCGGACGCAGAACAGTAGAGATTGGAAGTCTCACAATCAACAACGTTTCCTTAGTGGAAGGACTCAACTACAACTTGTTGAGTATCAGCCAACTGTGCGACACAGGTTTCAAAATCAATTTTCAAGAAGGAACATGTTCGGGAACCAGTAAAGACTTCTCTTAGACTTTTACGGGGCGAAGACATGGGAACATCTATCTTTTGGATATCAAACCAGAAAATTCCAATATCTAATTTTAATTCAAGAGGAAGCTAATCTCTGGCATAGGAAACTTGGTCATATCAACATGAAGCAAATAGCCAAGATCTCTGCAAAGAAACTTGTTCGTGGACACCCAACCTAACATACAAAAAATCTGAATTATGCACACCATGCGTGTTGGGAAAACAGGTTAGAAATTCTTTCAAACCAATAAATCAATTTTCCACTAATCATGTGCTGCAGTTATTACATATGGATCTCTTTGGACCAACTAGGACTCAGAGCATTGGTGGAAAGAAATATTGCCTAGTAATAATGGATGATTATTCACGTTTTACTTTTACAAGTAAGTTGAAAGTTTGCAACATTTCTTATTTCAAGTATACGAACTCGTTTTTGGGCTGAATCTAGTTTTAGCATATGTTCTCCTCTCCATACACAGTTTCTCCTAAACATAATGGAGTTGTGGAAAGGAAAATAGAGCATGTTATATTATTAATAGAGTCTTTTTTGAGGCATGTTCTAGAGAAAACTCCCTATGAGTTTTTCAAAGGAAAGAAGACAATTCTTTCATACTTTCATGTGTTTTGTTGCAAATGTTTTATATTGAAAAATGCAAATGATCGAATTGGTAAGTTTGAAGAAAAATCAGACGAAGGCATCTTCCTTGGATATTCAACCACCAGCAAAGCTTACAGAGTATACAACAAAAAGACTCAATCTGTGGAAGAATCAATGAATGTCAAATTTCAAGATCAATCGATCCAAACTCAACCTGAAGAATCTGAACCTACTCCAGACTCTATAAAGTCCAAATCCCCAGAAGCAGCTCATACTTTAGATGATCATCAACAAACAAATGATGAAGAATCAAATGAAGAAAAAGATCAGCAGTCTGTCAGACCAACCAGCAACTGGAAGCATAAGTCTAGTCATCCCAAAGAACTCATTATTAGTGACTTTGATAAAGGGATTCGTACAAGATCCAAAAGGCGTGAAGAGTCTAGCGTTGTGGCTCTAATTTCTAAAATAGAACCCAAAAGCATAGAAGAAGTTTTAATTGATGAAAGCTGGATTGAAGCTATGCAAGAAGAACTCAGGCAATTCAATATTAACGATGTCTCAGAATTGACTCCTAAACCAAAAGGTAAATCTATTATTGGAGCCAAATGGGTTTTCAAGAACAAGATGGACGAAAAAGGAAAAGTTATAAGGAACAAAGCAAGACTCGTGGCCAACAGATATACGCAAGAAGAAGGGATAGACTATGATGAGACTTACGCACCATTTGCAAGGTTATAAGCAATTATATTATTACTTGCTTTTGCTTGTTATAAAAATTTCAGGTTATTCCAAATGGACATCAAAAGTGCATTCCTAAATGGACTTATCCAAGAGAAAGTCTATGTGGAACAACCTCCCGGTTTTTGAAGACCCAAGGAAATCGGACTTTGTATTCTGACTGAAAAAGGTGTTATATGGTTTAAAGCAAGCATCTCGAGCTTGGTATGATAGGTTAAGTAAGTTCTTAATTCAAAATGGTTTTGTTAAATGTAAAGTAGACATTACTTTGTTTATCAAAAGAAAAAGTAAAAACTTTTTACTTGTTCAAATTTATGTTGATGATATTATTTTTGGATGACCTAACGAAAATCTATGCAAGAAATTCTCTAAGTCTATGCATGATGAATTCAAAATGAGCATGATGGGTGAACTATCCTTCTTTCTCGAACTACAAGTAAAACAATTGACGGAAGGGACTTTCATTCACCAAGAAAAATATGCTAAAAAACTTGTTAAAAAGTTCGGTTTTGAGAATTGCAAAATGACTGATATACCAATGTCAAGTTCTTCAAAGCTGGATAAAGATGAAGGGGGAAAGAAAGTTAACCAGAAGCTGTACATGAGTGTTATTGGTTTATTTCTTTATCTTACTTCCTCTAGACTTGACATTTTGTTGAGTGTTTGCATTTGTGCATGATTTCAATTAGATCCCAAAGAATCTCATCTAAGTGCTGCGAAATGCATCATCAAATACGTTGCAACAACCTTTAAATTTGGTATATGGTATCATAAAGAAGGAGACTTTACTCTCATTGGATACTCAGACGCAAATCTAGCAGGATATAGAGGTGATAGAAAAAGCACCTCGGACACTTCTCAACTGCTTAGTAACAGGACAATATTTTAGTTTTCAAGGAAGCAAAGTACTGTAGCTCTCTCAACAGCAGAAGCAGAGTATGTGGCTCTTGGAAGTTGTTGTTCTCAAATCTTATGAATAAAACAACAACTAAGAGACTTTGGAATCGAAGATTCATGCATTGAGATCAAATGTGACAACACCAGCGCAATTAATCTCACCAAGAATCCAATTCTTCATTCAAGAATAAGGCATATAGAGATTTGACATCATTTTATCACAGACCATGTTCAAAATGGAGAAGTATTGATTCAATTCATTCACTCAAAGAATCAGCTAGCGGACATATTTACAAAACCTCTGGAGAAAAGTCAGTTTGAGTCTATTCGTTTTAGACTTAATATCTTAAAGTCTGAAGAAACTCAGACTCAGGGATAAAAGTCTAAATATGCTCAGACTCAGAAGATCAAGGATCACGACTATAAGTTATTTCTGTTTTAGAAATTTATCGTTTGGATAAAATCTTGAAAAGATACGATTGTCTATTAATCTGCAGTTGATTGATGTTATCTTTCCAAGTTTTTGTAATTACAGCAATCATTCATTTTCGAAAAAGAAGTTATTTTTTTGAAATGACAGTTATCTATTTTCAAAAAGGCATTTTCTATTTTTTCCTTTACGACGATCCGTATACCCGTTTTGATTGCCTTATATATTGATCGTCTTCTTCACGAACCCTAGAAGCAAAATACTTAACTTTCTTACTTTTTCTCTATAGTTTAATCCTTAAAGTTATCATCTTTCTCGCAAATCGAGTTCGGAAACTCTCTCAAAGACTGTGATAATGGCTTCCCAAAGAAAGTCATCAAGGATTGCAAGTAGGGGACCATAGCATATGCGTGAGGGTCCTACGCATTTTGACCTGACCGAAAAAGAAGAATCTCCAAGGCATCAATAGAGTCCACAACATTCTCAACCACACCATTCTCCTCAGGCTAGACCATAGGATGTTCAGCAACAACAAGCGGAGGAAGAAATTATTGAGGATGCCGAACCAGTAAGAACTCAAAAGTCTGCTTTTACCTTCAAACTCTACTCTGCCTTGAAGGTTGGAGGTACTCCCTTGAACTTTATCAATGATTTTTCAAAGAAAAGGGGTACCGAAATAAAATCCATTTTTATACGAACGATGGAACGTTTGAGAATTGGTCCTGCGGGCTCGCAGAAAGAGCTTTTGCGAATATCCCAAGTGATCCACGTGTTGGAGGACTTAGTCAATCTGATGGAAATAATGATGAAAAGATGTTCACTCATTTTAAGCCTGGAATGGGTGTTGCTGCGAATATTCAAGGAAAAAGGGTAGATTTGTTTCGTTCAGAGGAGCATAAGTGACTTTATTCTAAATTGCTAAAGCGAGGGGTGATGAACCCAAGGAGTGTGGATTTTGATTTTCTCGACTCTTTGAACATGAAGTTGTGAGAGAAATTTACTTTACTTCAACTTGAATGATTTTGCTATGAGACAACAGTGGCTCATGCAAAACTTTATGCGTACTTTTATTCCAATCTAAGCTTTTTGGATGTGAATAGATTTTCCTTCAGTGTTAGAGACCAGGACTATGTGGTTGATATGGACACTTTGGCTGATGTGATTGGAGTAGAGAGATGGATATTCCAATCAATTAGTATGTCTATTGGTCGTGCGACTATGGAGCTTGTTCGGATAGAATGGCAGAAGGTCAACTTTCGTACTTAAGCATGAATGCCTCAAATGTCTTGCTTCACAAGATCGTGATTAAATTTCTTAGACCCAAATCGACATCAAAGACTGACGTCTCCAATTCAGAAGTGAAGCTAATGTATGCTATCAATGTTGGTAAAAAGTTCTCTTTGCCAGACACTATCATGTTTCACATGTATAGATCAATGGTGAACGACGAGGGCCAACTTCCTTATTTAGCACTTGTTACTCAGTTATTCAGACATTTTGATATTTAGCCTCCCAAAATTTTGTGTGTTCGAACCTATGATCAAATGGTGGTGGGACTGAAGATGGTTTCAAAAATGCATCTTAAGGAGCTAAACAAGGCTTTAGAGAGATTTAAGGAGAAAATCCCTGTCAAGACTCGTCAAGACTTTGTGACTGAAAAACAGAAAGGCAAGGAGCCGATGACAGCTCTATCCAAGTGTTGCGACCTCTTTTTTCTCGATGCCCGATTGGGGAGGGCGCCTTGCGGAGGCTAATGGTTTGGCTAGGTCTATTTTAGCGGGGACTCTCCCAAGTCCACCAATTCGCGACTTAATGGTTCAAATTTTTAACTTGTAAGTCAATTTTAAAACGGAGTCGCCACTAATCGGTTTGGGTTGGGTCGATAAGAAACCCAAGCGAAATATTAGGAGAAATACTCGCTCCTACGCAATTAGAGAAATTAGGATCGGGGACTTGATTACATTAGTTAATCACTAATGCCCTTTCGGTACCTAATCTTGTTTAAACCTTAAGGTCTTTTGGATGTTTGAGGGATTTTCCATGCATTTGTGGAGAAAAACAATTTTTCGGTGTCATTTTCTCATTTTTTGGACATAAAAAGCATGTTTTAGATTTTTTTGGTCTTTTTTTGGAAAATATAATCTTTTTTTGGCTTTTTATGATTTTTTTGGCCTTTTTTTGGGAAATTATGATATTTTTTATTTTTGATTTTTTGGAAATTAAATTATTTTTTGATTTTTTAAATTAAAATATTATATTATATTATAATATTATAAAAAAAAAAACCGGGTTGGGTTCCCGGGTTGGGACCGACCCGGTTCACGACCCAACGTGGGCCCAGCCTACGATTTTTTTTGTTTTTGTTTTTTTTAAAAAGGGACAAACTGATTTTGGCCCACTTTATAAAAAACAACAGCCAAACATCTACCCAGCCCACGCGCACAACCTGGCTTGCTTTGAAGCCAAACCCTACCCGGTTCAAACCCACGCTCGACCCAATTTTCAACCGTTGACCCAACTTGTAACCACAACCCAATTCCTAAAACCCTACCTAGATTTGTCACCCATTTTGATCTCATCGACCCGACCTACTCGTAACCCTCGAGATTTGGCAATTTGTGGCGCTGAGGCTAGGACGTCACCGAGCGGTGACTCGACAGCGACGGCACGGAAGACGGTAGCTAAGGTTTCGGTGACGATGACGAGTGGCTACTAGATTCTCAGGGAGAAGGCAAAGCGACAGTGATGATGTGGGCGAGCATGGCTATTACCTTGCTGCAACAACGGCGTGTTGTGGCGGCGAACAATGGCGGCAATGACGATGGGGGCAGCGACGGTAGCCCCTCAGCTCCTAGATCTGGCGTGGCGTCGGCATGCTGATAATACTAGTACGAGTACCTAGAGGGGGGTGAATAGGTTTATGAAAATTTTCTTGCAGTTTGCGCAATACTTAGACAGATGAAGGATTAAAAAATCAATCGTAAGACCGAGTAAAGGAAAGAAAATTAAACACAAGGTTTATAGTGGTTCGGCTTGATTCAAGCCTACGTCCACTCTTAC